>JAZGTK010002701.1:0-30469 GCA_036877625.1 Ambastaia sidthimunki | reverse complement strand
CCAAGGCTCACAAACTCTATTGCATTATAACTCTGCTGCACAAGACATCCTTTCTTTTATTTCCAACTCCACAATAACTTAATTTCAGGACCTCCTTGTGCTCTGAACTCACCACATAGCACTAAACATGTAAAGGTTTAAAAATAATGAGTCTGGAGTTTTAACTGCAGTATTACTATAGACAGCAAATTCTGCACATTCTGTCTGTAATTTTAAAGTATATTTTTAGAAACATAAATAACACAACTCTGAGGCATCATTGCTAATGCTAACTATCTCTCTGCTGCAGATTACTAACTCACATTTTTATGTGCCCACTCTAAAACGTCACCCACTTACTAAAGTAATAAATGTATAACAAACCAACATAGAAATAGTTCAAGCTAACTCACTAAAATAGCTTTTTCCAGCATGGGAAATGTGACACTTTTATCATAACAAAAGTTCATCTGTAACTATCTGGAAAGTGACACTTTGTCCTAAAGGTTCCAACCAAGTTACACCTTATACCAAGTATACTTTAGAAGTTTTACTGTTATACTTATAAATAAATACTTTTATTTATAAAATATAAATAAAAGTTCATCAAAATAAAAAGATCAGCAAAATTCTTATATATAAACAATCCAAATATGTATTTGAAACATTTTTATGTATTTAAAATATTCTATAAAATTCTTGCTGAGCCAGCGTGGCTGCCACAGAAAATGTTCACACTAAATCACTTCAAATAAACAAAATTTCTTATGATTCTATGGTTATCATTATCATAAAAATCATCAATGCATCTTATCCGAGGCTGAGAATTTGCAATGTTTAAATTGTGCATATACAGTATGTGGGTTTTTTGCTGCATGGTCCTCTACAAATACCAAATAAAATGCTGCCTTCCATTGCTGAGTCAAAACAAGGCCCAGGATTGTATAATTTTAGCTTCAAAGCCAAAACAATCACAATGAAAAATAAACACAGTGTCCTTAGTCTACACTTGACTGTCAGTCAATGTGTTTGAGAGTGTGTTTGGTTGTAAGCAAAAAAGGTTGTTCATACCCTTTTACCTCTGTCAAACACACACACACACTGTATTCTTCACTGTAACATGAATAGGTTGTAACACTGTTCCTTGACCGACCACTATCTATAAAGCCAAACTAACAGCACCTGTGGACTATTAACGCTACTCACCATGTTCACCTCCGACACCATGTCGATACTGGCGATGTCGATACTCATCCCGACGTCAACAGGAGGACCTGCAAAGCGCACAAACACCGCAATCTCTTTGACATGGCTTCGTGACACTTAATGATCCATCAAAATGGTGACAACCATCACTGCAAAGGAAACGTGCAGAGATACAGAAGTGTATCGACATAACTTCTTTACCTCCGAAGTCAGGCCTGAGACGAATGTCGTAGCCTTTTAGTAGTTTATCCACGGTGACTTTGACGTATGACATGTTGCTGGGTTCGTTTACACTGGTGAGAATGAGTGAAAGATTTAAGAAACTGTGACTCAATGCAGACAGACAGATCACATAGATATGCATCAGTATAGTGTCTTACCTCTGTGCTGGCGGGCTACGGCCAAGCGTTATACCAACAAGCATGTGGACACACAAGATTCCAACGCGCCAGTGCGCCCAAGCGATCAGCATCCCTCTCATCATCAAAAGAGAAAAACGGCGATCAAAGCAGCAAACTTAGTCTGAAGAAGCGACTCCGCAATTCCAACTACACAGCAACGCATGCGCGACTATGTGACAAACATTAAAATAACGCAATAAATGAGCAACTGTAATGAAATCCAAAGTAGCAGAGTGAACGCGTGCCAAAGGTGTTCCTGCGTCTGTCGGGCTCCCCGGTGCTGATGCTGCGGTCGCCGAGGTCGCGGGGATGCTGCTTGCAAGGCGTATCAGTATGCCGGTCAGATCCCATCGCCCCTGGCGCGCTGTGCTCCAGCGGGTCACTGGACACGACAGCTCATGACAGTCCTCTGAACACACAGTCGCTTTAAAATTTATTTGCCAGCCCTCTCCGCGCACCTAGATAATGGTTTCGATCGTAGCCTCATGCGCATTTTGTGTTGGGCTGTGCGTACCTGGGCGCCTCGGCTCGCGAGTTCTTTCGCGCCATGTTTCAATTCGCCCTGCATCACGCGCCCGAGACAGAGTGAATTATTTGTTAGATACTCGGAAAATGCATTAAAACAGCAGGAGCGAGAAAAACGCATTAATATCTGGAGACCTGCACGAATAATTCATGCGTCGGGGAGGACAGAGCGCATGATTGGTGATGTGATGGAAGAGCACTTCACTGTGGATTTTAGTGTTAAGTAAAAGTTAAAGAAGACTGTGTTCTGTTCGTACAGAGGGTAAAACATTTATTTTTTATTATCACCTGCAAAAAAAGATAATTATTAGTTGTAAACTTAGCCAGTCTCAGTTAAAGTGAACAAATAAAGAACTTAACAATTAAAGTAATAAAGTTCTTTACATTTCCGTAGGTTTAATACCAGGCTGGGAGATCCAGCAATTAAAGAGTTACAGAAATCAAAAATCATGAATGTTACGTTAGAAGGTCGACAGAAGTGTTTCTGTTATTAGTGTAAAAGTTAAGGAAAAAATAGTACAGAACTGTGCTGTAATTCTAAGTATTTAAAAGCTTTTGACATACATGTTTTGAGTATCTGCTGCTTTTGAGACTGGGAGATTCTCACCTAAATAAAATAAAGTTTCTGCATTTTACCATTTCTTTCAATGTATTCTCCTTATACAATGTAGTGGGAAATGGCCTACTGTGGTGCCATCATGTGGATGTTCGTTGAAGTGCCAGCATTGCACTGCAACAGTGAGTAATAACACAATCTCACACTTTATTTCCATTCACATCATATGAAAACAGAACAACAAGGTCAAAAAAGCATAAAGACTATGTGTCTCTGCGATAGTTAAACCTTCAGTCAAAAACATCTGCTAAATTACAATCTAATAACTACACTGTCCACTTTAAATTGTCAGTAATTTGCCTTGTCTGAGAGATAACTGCATGTCAGGACCTTGAGGAAGAAGATGTATTGTTCATTGGAGTGCAGAGTTTGAGACATGATTGAGCCTATATTTTCTTCCTCTTAGACATTAAACAGTAAGCAGGTGGCACACTCACCCAAGGTGAGGCTTGTGCAGGGAGCCCTCTAAATTTTAAATTATTATGGGTGTGTACCAGTCCCCATACACTCAGCATTGAGTGGGCCCTCTTTATAACACGGTCTGTTGCACTCCCCTTGACAACGACCCTGCCTCTATCCCTGCATCCTTGTTTACATGTTTACATCCTTGTTTACATGCTTGCACCCATACATTTTATACCGCATAAAAACCTGCTAATAATAGCAGCAAGAAAAGTCAATATGTGTAATGTTACACTGTAAGAAATTTGTTTTAAGATTTATATTTACAGGAAGAAAAAACTATGTTCCAACAGGCTACAAAAAATGTTATGTATTCTCTACAAAACAAGTTTTAATATCTTTTGAATTTAATTTATTTTGTAATAAAAATGTGTCATGTCCACACTGGTCCACACACACACACACACACACACACACACACACACACACACACACACACTCCTGACAGGTTCGTGACAGTGATTTTTTTTACCCCTGTGGTATGGCACTACTAGGCGCTGCTCACTTGCAGAACACAAGCTTCTGAAAGGCACATAGGTCTGTACCAATGAGTTTAAGTAACTTGGTGCAGACCCAGTGGATGTTTTGAAGGCCACCATCAATGCCTTGAACTTGATTCGAGCAGCCAATGGTAGGCAGTGCAGCCTGATGAAAAGAGGAGTGACATGTGCTCTCTTTGGCTCGTTGAAGACTACGCTCACTGCTGCATTCTGGATCATTTGCAGCAGTTTGATAGTACTTGCTGGTAGGCTTGCCAAGAGAGCATTACAATAGTCCAGTCTAGAGAGAACAAGAGCTTGTAGGAGTTGTGTGGACAGTTCTGGGAGGAAAGGTCTGATTTTCCTGATGTTATATATGGTTCCTATATGGTTCTGTGTACAATATATATGCAGCTGTTTGTAAAAAAAAATGTATGCGTTATTTATTGATATGTTTTTGTCGATCAAAATAAAAACACCGAAAGACAAAGTCTGGTAGGCCGATCTTGATACAAAGCTTTCAACGGTGCAGTAATGACACTAGAGGGAGCGCTTACAATATAATACAAAATAATACATTCGTAACTTCCGACTAGGACACAAATACGACAGACTCAGGCCAAAAGGAATAATGTGAAAAACAGGACAGACAAGAAGATACCCGGAATCTAATTAGAGTCCACGTATATGTTGGAGTATAGTAAACTAACTGGGGCTTGTTTGAGTTTAAGGTGAAAATGACAGAAAATGTTATATTTACATTCTAATGAAAAGAAACATTTGTATCTTGCATCTATCAGTATTGTTGGCATGCCAGAATTTTGTAGAAGACACATTTACTGTAAACTATAGCCCATATGCAGAGTCTCTGCATCAGAAACAGTAGCCACTCTTGCACTGGATAGTTCTAGGAACTAAGTTAAAGGAACCAGGGAAAACTAAATTCTCCCTCTTCCTGGATACATCTGGACTGTCATTAGGAACTTTAAAGTAAGGTAAGCATTTCCTGGTAACTTACACTTGAAAAGAGCTGCTCTGCTCACAGCTTTCCAGTGTTTTTGGTGTAACAGCTTATTGAATTTTACGATTCCACAGCTCCAGTGACCTCGTGGGATTAGAAAAGCATCCATAGTCTCTTTTTTCATACTGAAGTGTCAGCTACTCATGTTGCATACTGATTGTCACATACTTTATAATGTGAGTGCATGGAGGGTTGATGTTCTTTCAAAGATCCAAACGATTGTGTTCTCAGCTGCGTTTAGTGCGCCAGCAAACCATGCCACAGATGGGCAGTTTATACAGGAAAGATTACTTGAGATGCTAATTCTGAAACTGGATTTATTGCTGTCAATCAAATCATTATTGTTTACTCTACAATGGCTAATGCGTTTGGTTACCACATTGAAGGTTACAGACAGAAAACAGAGCAGAACTAGTGTGGTCTTAGTTGAAAAATTAAGTAAATATGTGTTTAAATAGTCAAACAAAGCCTCATCAGGCAATTGCCCAGTATAAAAACCCAGTGGGTGAGGTCTGGATTTCTGACAATTCTGTATATGTTCAGCCTGTGAAAGTTCTGTTGCTTGTATAGATGAATGCACAGACCCCTGTGACTGCTTTCGTAGGGCCTAGACAAAGATGTTCTGCCAGTCACTCTGGACATCCCCTGTTGACTTTAAAGGACAAATGTATTTGTGTATTGTGCTTCTGTTATATGACAGACATTGGATTATGTGGAGTGGCAGGAAAAGCTGTTGCTATGGTGATGTGCCAGTGGTCTGTTTATGGGTTGTCTGACCCTATTTCAGATACAGCCATTATTTCACACATGCATAAATCATTCAGTGGCACTTGTTAATATTGCTGGTGTTATCCAGTCAAAAAAAATCAAAAAATGATTCCATATCAAAAATGGTGTGGATAATACATGTAATATGATTAAGTTCTGCCCTGGTCTGAATAAATGGAAATCATCACAATTTGATATGGCAACTGAGCGCATGTAGACTTTCTTCAGATTAATAGTCCATTTTTAATAGAAATTGTTCTTTACCCTTATTGTTGGCAGACAAACATCTCTATCTGCTTAAGCTTTATCATGGCTAAAAGAGGACTGTGTATAAATGAGGCTGTTGGTCAAGATAAATTGCTTACCATGCAATATGAAATTACTGAATACTCCAGTGTAATTATTACACTGTCCTTGTCAGAATAAATGGATGCATATTGTAAGACAAACCAGTGTTGAGGTCATTGTTAGTCAGATGGGACGGCTGCCATATTGCCTTGTTGGGTAAGATCCAAAAAATGAAATCTAAAGGGGACATCATACTGAGGATAATGAAATTTGTACATCTGAGGCAAAAACCTCCACTCTTTCCGAGCTGTACACATATTTTTCTTGTGTTATTGTGAAATTTCTTCATTCATTATTATGATTAATAACACAAAGCTTAACTTATCATAAAGCTAAACTTTCTCCTGTTTATCTGCATGCAGAGAAAACTGTATAAGTCATTAAAACAACAAGCGTACACTGTTAATCTGTGCTACAATAACATTGCTGTGTTTGGCTGAGCATCCAAACCAGTCAACTTTGGTCAACCAATGGTGTTGGACCATTGGGGTGGGACTATGTACCTGAATGTCCAGTAAAAGACAAAAAAAAGATTTTTAAGATTATTTTGTTGCAATTTAGTTTAGTGACGCTAACATCTCTAAAATGATACCTTGACATTTTAATTTAAAGTTCTTGGGTTAAAAATGCCTCTTGTCTGGTTTATTTTATGGTAAACGTGAAGTGCAGAGACATACTGTAAATGTTCTCACGACTGATACACACATGCTGTGATTTGCAAGCCATTTTCATCATCAGACAGAGACGTATTTCACACATTTTCTAAAGACTCTGAATAGGCGTGTGTGTTTGTGTGCCTTTTCCTGAAGAGAAATGGGTCCTGTGATCTCAGTAGTCCTTTTGTGCTGTTAGGCTGTCTATAGCGAATGACGCTGTGTGCTTTAAGGGTAGATGGAAAAATGTCTTTACTGCCTCAATTTTAGTCTGAGTGATGGAGAGAGAGGGAGTGCACAAGAGAGGCAGAGAGAAAAAGAGTAACATCGAACAATTCCAGATGATACAAGAGCAGTAGATTTACTGACCTATGACCCACTGCACTCACAACACACGCACACACACTCTGTACTCTCTCACTCCCCCTCTCTCTTGTTCCTTTAAGTTGAAGAACATGCTAAATCCCAGTGTTCCTGATTGCGTGTTCAGTATATTTTGTTTATTTAATGTTGTTTGTTTTGGTGTAACAAATATTAAAGCTCATGTAACAAAAATTGAATTGGGATGTCAGGGCTGAAGGGAAGATGAGATGAAGTTCAAGAAAACCTTTGAACAGATGTTCTTCACCTGAGACTGTGGCTGTGGTTTGTCATATGCACTTTGTTTAGATGAATGTTTTTCATAGATTTTTGTTTCAATTGAAAACAACGTTTGATCTCAAACACACACAGACAGACACACAAGCAAAGTAGAGGCTGATATAACACACTTAAGCATCAGTCAAGAAGCATATGGTACATGAATAAGACATGTAGGCCTCTGGGATAGCATCAGACCAAAGCACTGACAAAAAGCTGGACCCACATTTCTGCAAGAACATTAGGGACAAACCACTTATGTTTTAAACCCACTGGTGTCCAAGAGAGTGTCTGCTTTTAGAAGTGTGTGTTAGTATGTGTGTATTGAAATGTGTGAAGATTTCGCCTCATTGCACACATAAATCTGTGCTGTCTGTCTCTTTTCCCAAAGCTACAAATCCAAAGCAGAATTTGCGCTTCTCTGAACCATTGAATCATACACTGTTTTTGTCTTAGTGATCTTGTGCAGCTGTGATTGATGGCTATTTTTATGATTATGCTAATGTCAAGCTAAAATCTTTATGTGGAAAGCAGCAATATACACTGCAATATACAGTTTTGCAGTGATATATTCAAACTAAAGAGGAATTCAGCTTGGACCCCCAGCAGCAGTGTTTCTCAATCTATTTTGTTGTATGATATGTGTCCACACACGCCTGTTAGTGCAGCTTCATCAAAACCGAATACAAAATGTGTTCTGTTTATATCATATTATACGGGATCATTTAGCATTTTCGTTACTGCAACGATTCACTTTAAAACTTAAAACAATTAATACTGTGTGTGAAAACCAGACTAGCTCCAAAAGTTTGTTTTCCTTTCCTAAAAAGTAACTTTATTCACATACACTAATGACACTACACTAATGAGATAAGCTGTTTTTAATTATTGAAGTATTTTGAAAGCTCTGATGGCTTATTTTAAAGTTGTTATTTCCATTTAACAAAGCAAAATAAAAACCTTTCCATGTACCCACAGAAGCTGTTTTAATAGCCCCTGTGGAAGAGACACACCTGGTTGGAATTCGCTGCTTGAGTCCTTTCCCACTGAGAGCTAGAAGCACTAGATTTTATAGTGTTTCACACTTTTTCTTTGTAGTGTTTTTGTAGATGTTTTGTAGAATTTCGAGTAAGTTTAAGGTGGCAATAAACAGATGTAAAGATCAGTGTTGTTTGTTTGCTCACAGTGGAGTGATGTGAGATGAGTCCTTCATTTCCACCATCAAATCAGACGTGTATAAAATTACATCCTGAGGAAGCTGCTGATTAAAACATCTCCATGGATGCATGCTGGTTATCTTCTCTCTCTCTTTCTCACTCTTTCTGCTGAAATCTTTATCAGTTCCACACTCATAGTAATCATAGCATCATTTATTCAGGCTTATAGCTTCAAGATGGCTTACCACAAATGGGCACCACTTCTATCTATAGAAGAAATTCAGATTCTGTTCATCCATCTGCACATCGTTCACATACAGAACATACATTTTTACTCACTAAAACATGTAAGATTAATGCGTGAATAAAACAAATCTAAGAAGCTTTTAATGCTGTGTGTGCGAAAATACAAAATGGTGTAATTGCAAAAATAGAGCTTTCAAATCAATCTAGGTAAAAAAAGATAAAAATGTACCAATACAAACAACTGAATGTCCAGTAGGTCACTGAACACTACTGTGGTCCTGGTATGAATCACTTCACCCTCCAGTGCCTACAGCTGTCTGATGTGATGTGACTCTTTCACATGAATGATTCTGAAACATCTTGAATGTGGTATATTTGTCACAATGTCTGATGTGTTGTACAGTATATGTACATTACAAAAATTCATTTTATAATCCGTTTTTTAAATTAAGTTTTTCTAAAATGATTTAATATATAAACATTTAATGTGTTTTAATGACTGTGTGTGTGCATGTGTGTGTGCACACATATGGATTAACTTTTTGCCTGGGGTGCTACACAAAGACATGTCTTAAGATTTACCCCAAGATTTCCTCAATGCTCTCTTTCTTGCCTTTATTTCATTCTCTGATCTGTATTTATTTCTGAATATTATGATGTTTTGTCAAATTTCCTTCTTCATGCTCTTCTCAGTGTAACTGTACTTCATCTGTACTCTTCAACCTCATCTGTACTCTTCATTATTTTTGTGGTATTATCAGTATTGAAGTAGTCAGCAGAGTAGAAGATCTGAGTGTTCATCATAAATCCAAAGAGGTGTTGATAATCCAGCGTGAACTCCGTGGCATCAAAAAATTGTGTATGTGTGTTCTGTGATGTGAAACAGTTCTTGATGTTTCACTTTATCAGCAATCTACAGTAGCCATCTGTGCCTATTACACACTGCAGAGCTCTCTTGAGACAATGAACAGGGGAACAAATGTTAAAAGTGTGTGTGTGTGTGTGTGTGTGTGTATAGAGTATGTGTTCACAGTATGTGTTCACACTGTACTAGTCATATTAAGGTGTGTGTCCATGCGTTTTCTCACTACAGGAGGCTTATTTGTCAAAACAATCAAATTCTGTTTTCCCCCCACATAACTCTGAAGAAGAATGACATGCCCCTAGAGAACCAATGTTTTTTTTTCACTTCCACTTTCTGGTCAGTCTGACCTTTAATGTCGAGTGGTCAGCCTATGAAGCAAATTCGTTAATTTATTTCTACCAGAACATCAAATGAATAATCGATTCTTGGAACCAGAGTAACAAGATTCTAAGAAACAATTAGTCAATGGTGAAAAAGCACAGCTTCAAAGCGGATGCAAAAGCAACAAAATTAGTCCATATGACTCTGTTGCGAGTCTTTTGAAGCCATATGACAGATCTCAGTGTATGAGAAAGAAGCTCAAATGTTATTCAACACAACACATGGAAACCTTTTTAGTCATCGCCAGAATAACTCTTATTGGTTTTCATCATTTTCATTAGTCCTTGTATGATAATGAGTTCCTGTTTGGCTGTAGAAAGACTGTGTGGTATGATGAATAGATCCAGGAGGATATGAGGACACTGAATGACTCACCAGGAAAGACGTGCTGATCACCATGACTCCCAAAATGTCAGTCCCAATCAGACTTTAGAGAGGTGAGTAAGAGTCTTTCAGGAGCCAAGCAAGCCAAAGACACACATAAAACAGCATAAAAAACACAAACAGGCACATATGCATAATGAATACACATGCTGCAGGCCATATAAACACACCCAATCATACACACCTATGGTACACAACACAAACACACACATAATGTCCTTGTGGGTGTGTGGATGAGAGGATCTGATGGTCCTTTCTCTTGAACATATGAGTCATGAAATTGGACAGCACTATGAAGCTAAAACTTTGTCCCTCATATAAATGACCCAACCACTAAAACAAATCAACTCACCTATCAATCTTACAGATTCACACCCTGCAGCCGTCCAGCACATCAATGCACATCACTGCTCTTTTATTCTGTTAAATCACATTTTAATGCTGTTTTTAAGTGGTGCTTCCCCTGACTCTTTGTACAGTATAGTGCAGCTATTGTCTGTCCAATTCACATTGCACTGTTGCTTCACGGATACATATTGGATCACATCTGCCCACTGTTTGTTTTTAGTGCCATTGTATCCTAGAACATTGCCAATATGTTGTTTAAAAATCTGTGAAGTTGGCCCACAATTTGAGGTCAAGATTGTTCAAGTGTCTGTAACTGTAGATGAGCGAGTGACCTTCACATTGACCTAGTAGAGAGTTAGCTAAATGAAGTACATTATATTGACCTGATGTGTGTGTGTGTGTGTGTTGTTGTGGCTGCTACAGGAAATTTACAAATTAAGTGTTGTCACTATTTATGTTTGCCATGAACATACAGTGTGAGAATGTTGTATAATTGTATAATGAAGCTGCTTTTATTGTACTGTACATACATAGTCTTTTCATAAATTGACAGTCTGACAGTCTCCCATGTGGTGACATTGATAAGGAGTGCTATAGTGTGCCAAAGCGCATACTCCTAAAAAACCACACTATAATTAAAGCCTTATCACACCCTACAGAATATCTGTCATCCCAGTAAATTTAATTGTGTGTATATACTGTCCGGTACAGTGTGGATCTGATTTGTACATTATGGGCCATTTTAGACAGTGTTTGTCTAATCTGGTTTATCATTTAAGAGCTACTTCAGATGTAAATGAGCAGCTGCAGCTGTGTGTAAGACTGACAGTATACACTAGGGTGTTATTTGGACACCGAATAAATGAGAACTGGAGTCCAGTCAGCTTCATTGGAGTCACAATGCTAAGACCTTAACAACCCCCTAATGGCCAGCAGTGATCCAATTTAACAGTAAGACCACTTATAAATTTTCATCTCTTTTTCTCTCTCGCTTTCCTCTCATGTATGACTTTGCACTCTCTTATTTCTTAAAAAGTCTTGGTAGACATAAGTTTCTCTCTGTGTAGCTTTCATCCATAATTTACCCCAGTATGCAAGCAACTAGCAGATATTGTGACCTGACCTCCAGAACAACATACAGACTGTTCCAACCCCATCAATCTGGCCTTTCAGTGTTTTTTCTGCTTAGGTGCCTAATGATTCATGTTCATCTGAGATCTGTGTGTGCTGGGTTTGGTGACAGCTGAAATAAACAGTTAATAGGTTATTTTCAGGATATAATTTATATCATCTAATCAACCATTTGGATTCCATGAATGAACTTTAAACCTTTGATCTCAGAGCCTGAGATCACCATGGCAACATCAGACAGTCATCTAATGCTGTGATGCACCATGAATTGTAAAGAAGCTCTCATTCTGTTCTTCAGATCTGTCAGACACGTATGAGGAATGATAGTGAGAGATTAGATAGAAACAGGCTCACAAGCAATTATCTCTCATTATCTCTCACACATCAATAAAATGATGATGAATGATGAAGCAGATCAGTTATATATTCTGAAAATTTACTGTTGCTCATTAATTCTACTTCAAGGCATTATATACTTCTACTGATTTAGACTACAGGACAGAATATCACTAGCATAGCCAGTCTTACTGTACATCGAAATAAGGAGAAAAGTATTGTGTATTGCAGGTGCTTCTTTTTAGCAAAGAAAGCACAGTTGTAATCTAACCTGAAAACATGATTACACAGTTTCTCATTAAGAAAATTCTGTTAGTCGTACCATGTCTTAGTCAACATGTCAGAGCATCAACAGGCCTTGAAATCTGCCACAATCCTTCCATGCGCTAATCTTTACTGTGAAATTGTGCCTTAGCTGCATACAATCATATATACAAATGAGAATCTTTCCACCCACTTACTGTGTAATTACAGGTGGGAAGGCAGCGGACAACTGAGATGCTTATGAGACGGTTAAATACTACACACTGACACAACAAACTGCTCATTTTTCATCGTCTTCATTATATTAAACATTATATTAAACACCCAAAAGTAAAAACTCCTCCATCATTTATTCACCCTTATGTCATTTCAAATCTGTATGACTTTTTTTGCTCCTGACAAACACAAAAAAGATGTGTTGATGACCAAACAACAGTGGCACCCTTTGACTTCCATTGTGTCGGCGCAAAACCACTGAGACATTCCTCATAATGTGTTTTAATCTCGAAAGAAAGACCTTCTTGAAATGTCAAGAGGGTAAATAAGTGATCTTAATTTTGGGGTGAATTATCCCTATAAATAATTATGTGTAGTTTTTTTCCTTATATTAGGATGGAGAATGTATATTAGGAGGGTGTTGGACAATCTCTGAATCAAGTGGTGGCCATGAGTTTTGCTACTATTTTCAACAGCGACTCATTTTTTTTCTCTCTCCATTTTTCTATCCCATTCTGGCCATTCTAAAGGCAGTGAGGTGATAAATGGATCTTAGATAAATGACTCGAGAAGACTCCATCTGTCTGGATTGGATTCATATTTAAAGGCCCATTCTCATGCAATATTCATATGCAGCCATCGTGACCCTCACATAAACAGATACATTGCATGCATGTGCACGCACACATATATCCACACATACGCACACTACGTCTGCTATGAATTAGTTCTGGGTGAGAGCTGAAGGTATTAATAATTTAAGGTCTGTATTGAGTCTGTGCATTGAGGTGCTGTGGATGAGCCCTAGAAAGATTTATGGACAGGACAGAGATTTTCTGACCCAAAAACCTCAAGGGCTTTGACGTAAAACTGCACATGCAGACTAAAAACTGCCCTGATCTCAGAGAACAGTAATGAATCTTAATCACTCCCATTATTCAATTTTAATCCAAATCAGAACCACTATAACTGAAATCAGAAGTTTAGTTGCTGCCATGGGAACACAGTGGCCCCAAAGTTAAAAACTGCAGTTAAACCTCTTGTACGCTTTCAAGCAATTTCTTTTCTGAGGAAGAAATTACAGAAAGCATGGCTTAAAAAGATGGATGCAATAATATAACAATGATAATCCACATGACCTCTTACACACAGCATTACTACTGAAACTCCAGTATGGTTATTAACCTATATTGCACCATGCTGTTCTATACTTTGCTATTAACATTTTGTATATCCTCATAATATTTGTACTACCCCAGCATCTGCTTCTGGCACGAGACTTGTATTGTCCTGTATCATAATGTACAAGCATTATATTTGCTGTGCCTCAAAATCTGTCTTGGTTTACTCCATATACTCAATAATATTTTACTTCTTTGTGACTACACATTTTATAATAATGCACCATAACCAATATTAGGTGTCAAAAAATTCCTTGTTCCAATAATTATAATGTAACCTTAATTAATGTAATGTAACCTTAATTAAATGTAACTTTCAAATTGCTACACACAAAATGAATTGTCCCTAAAATGCACATTATACCTGCACAATGGCAACAGAGAGCTTTGACTGGACCTGACATATTCCCATTGTCTCTTTATTGTCACATTGCCTGCTCTCTCGTTTCTAAACATTGCATTTATCCTTTGACACCTTTTATGTTGTGCACACACATAAACACACGCGTTTCACCCTCACTCACATGTGATAAATCAGAGTTGACTTTATTACCAGAGGCGAGTGCAGCACTGACAGGTTGGCATTATCGTAATGGACTGAAAACATGAAAGGGTCTCTTTAAGCGCTTTAAAAAACACACACGCACTGCTACAAGTCAGCCCCTGCTGCAGGTGTGTGTGCTGTATGTAGGTAAGTGACAATTGAGTTATAAGATGAGATAAATAGCGACAATGATGAGTTATTTAGTAGTTGTCTGGGGGTCAGAGTATAATGAAGATTGCTGTAATGGTTCTCCATGCTGCTGTGTTCAGATGACAGCTGCCTTTCTGACACAGTACCTGCTGTAAGTGTGTGTGTGAGAGTCAGTGAGTGTATAGAGTGTGTAGTGCTTCAAACAATCACTTTCATAATATTGCTGCATTCTCATACTGGTACTGCAGCCACAGAACTTAAATTCTGCCCAGTCAGCTGAATGGCAGCTTTGTTTGTGCATGTAGATAATGAAGAAATGTTCAGTATAAGCTCCCAGAGGACAATTGCGTTGCTCCATCATAGCTCAGGGGACTTAATAGAGTTGACAGCTGTGTAACGTTTTTAGATGTTTCGCTTAAAATTGTTGACATACAGTAATAGAGCTATACCAATAATGTGGATAGCATAGCTCGGGGAATTTGGTTTTAAGTCATTTGATGAGAAATATTTGAGCTCAGAATGATCTTGATTGGAAAAGTTTATATTTACTCTTAATTTAATGTCATTGAAGAACTACAAGAAAAAACTGAGATATGAAGAGATTTGATTTGTGATTTTTATTTGAGTCCTATACATTCCTTCTCTGCAGCAGACAAGATTTTGCATTGTAGTTTTTCTTAACTCTAAAACTACTCTAAACCTGTAGTGCATGTGTCAGGAAAAATGTGCACTACAAATTAACAGCTTCTCTGATCTGTATAGTAATGATTTAGCAGCTAGCATTGCACGCATGTCATTCTTTAATTTCAGTGATAACATTCTTATGTGTTTTATGGCCTGTGCTAGTAAAACATAGCACTGATCACATATCATATTTACTGTAGTTGTAAGTTCTTGCCTGATCTGATTAGTAGGAGCTTCACGTTATATGGTTAATAAAAGATGAACAATATTATAAGCATCTATAGAAGGTTCATATACATTTACAACACCTACTTTCTTTCAAAAAATTTTTAGAGCTGTATGAAAAAGCAGCATGGATTTTGCTGTACTTATGAATTTGAGCCAGATTAAATCTGTCTTTAAAACTGGCCCTGGCATGGCATGATTAGTTATTCCATAAAAAACTTCCCACTCGTCCTTTTCTTCATTAGTTGGTATCACTCTGCTTATCTGAGCTGCTGTCACAACTGTTCAAATCGTGCTATTTTATGTCTCTCATCAAGCTTTTCTTTGTACTGTCTTCAAAGGGATTAGAGGAAGAAAGTGGAAGGGGAAGCCCACCTACGGTGCGCAGTGTGTGCGGGAGCGAGCGAGTTCAGCCAAACTAAGCTGTATTCATCATGCGAGAACTATCAAACGAACAGTCTGATTTTATGAAGCACAAAGAATGTTGTGGTTCGTGTTGGTGGTAAATGCCACAGAGATTTGCACGGTTTAAAGCATTTTATTGAACGAAGTTCGTTTCATATTATTTGGACTTCCCTCTGATGTTCCGGGTGTCACTGTGATTTCAGATGTGTGTGATTTGAAGTGCTGTAGTGGAGTGTACTTAGCTTACAGCTGAGGATGAGGTTGATGGGGAAAGGGCCCCGTGGCCTTAGACTATCAAGGGCCTCCAGATTTGTATTACCTCTCTTTCCAGTCTGTTTAAATCCTACAAAATGTGTTACTTCATGAAATATTGGTGAACATTTGCTTGGATGGAGAGGTGCGATGCATGGGCAAAACACACACACAAGCTTTTAAGAGGAAAGAGGACAGTTTTAAACATAAAAGATTCAGCAGATGACCATGTGCAGGATGTCCTGAACAACACCTAATTGAAAATGTTGTCACCCTGCTGTTGTTGTCCCTTGCAAGGAGAACTTGATTTGTGAATGTTCTTGTGTAAGTATCTCACTCAAATGGAATCAAAGCCATTTTCTATTTTTCCATTCTTTTCATTTCTGTCTCTGCAGAAAAGACGCATCAATCTTTTGTGCCTTGTGATTGACAGAACAACAGTACGTTATTCTGGTTCAAATTAACAGGTACAACATTCACTCCCGAATCTGCATTCAGGTATGAGGTACGAGAAGCTACAGAGCAATTGCTCACACAGTAGCACTGTTACATAAGCCAAACCTGTCCTGCAGTAGCAGTGATACTGGTACTTGCTACTTTATCACAGCTGAGCATACAGAGAAGAGACCTGGCTGTAAACAGTGTGTTGTCTCAAACTCAGTTTAACAGAGTTTTCTTTTAATTCTCTTCAGTCTTCAGCCCACTGTCTTTCCTCACTGCTACATAAGTACAGGCCTTTATTCCCTTCCTCCCATACAATTAAACAGCAGTCCTCATTCTAAAGAATAATTATCACGGAGGCATGTAATGGCTACCTGGGAAGGGGATAAAAATGATATGGGGTGTGTTTAAACTGTCAAGACGAGAGTTAACTTAGAGGTGAGTAGGAGAAATAGAGGCAGATAGATTAGGACATTTACAAATAAAGGGTTTCTGTTTTTGTGACAGTTTAATAATTTTAAAATTATATATCATATTATATTGAGATGCGTCCTTGGTGGCAAAAATGTGAGAAATTAAAAGGTGTGTTGATATGCTGTACAATAATTTAAAGGATAATTGCAAGCAATTATCCTTAGCAATTATCCTAAGAAATTAGCTCTAGTCTAGAAAGATAATGTGAGGGTAAATAGTGACACATTTTGCATTTTAAGATGAACTATTTCTTTAAATCAATTACTGACAAAATAATTACATGATGTATCATATATGAAGTATCAGAGAATCTTGTCTCACTCATGTGTGAGATAACAATTAAACATGCATCAGTTACTGAAAATAAATTTATGCTCATGAAAAGAATGATTGAAATTGCTCATTTACTTGTGGCAGTCATTTACAAAACTAATTGCAATATTAACAAAGCATTATTACAAGAGTATCTGCCTGAAGAAAAACACATTCATCTTTTCTCTTCCCTGAGAAAATCCTGCTTTGGGATTTTCATAAGATGTGGAACCATTGACAGAGTTTGAGAGCTTAGAACTTTATTCATGTCTTGCAGGCATTGTTGTATTACTCACAGTGTTAAGAGCTACAAAAACATATCAACACATAAAGGCATAAAGGTTAGCAGTGACAGGGACATGACATTAACACCTACAACACTTACAGGGCAGAGTGGACAGGGATGTGAATAAAGGGCATATACATACAGTGTAACGTGTCTGTTTTGTCCTAGTCGTGTTTTGTAGTCCTAGTTATGGTTATTGTAGTCATTTCATGTTTCCCTACTATAGTGTTTTCAGGTGTCTCTTGTTTTCTTTGAGTACTCTGTGTATATATACTCTACTGTTTCCCTTAGTCCTCAGGTATTGTTTGTAGTCACGTGCTGTTTTTTGGCCATGTTTTCATGTTCATGCTATGGATTGTGTTTCATGTTTGGTTTAATAAACCCTTTCTTATCTGTGTTTAGACCCAGATTCATACATTTTTTCATCGTACATTCATACATTTTTTTCATTTTTCATTTTAGCACATTACACAGAGATGTATATAGATGTGTATGGTTTAAAATACACCCACATTAAGACAGAAACATGCACACGTTTGCCACAGATAGATGAAGGTGATGCTTTGTATTTTATGCAAAGACTGGTCTGAAACAGATTGCTTTTAATATATGTTATTCTTGTTGTAACAATCTATTTATATACAAAAAAAATAGATTTTATTTCTATATATTTTATTATTACTGCAGTCGACTGGCTTTTGCTTTTGTTACATGAGTTCAATGTTCCAAAACTATGAAGCTTTTATGAAGAAAGACACAACAGTATTTAGATATATTCAGCTACAGGGCACAACACAGAGTTATGAGCAGTTTTTCTAGCTAAAAGATGTTCAAAGAGGAAGACAACAGAGCAGTCTATGATAAAGGCTTGTAAGTCTAATACAACATCCAGCAAAAGACACACCACATGTAAGCATTTAAACAAAACAAACAGGCAACAGCTGAAATCTCAACAGGAGAAAACACTTGTACATTTTGTGCACAGATGTTTCGAGAGCTGGGTCACGACATTATCTCGCTTTCGCTTGCACACACGGCTACTATAATTCTCTCTTCACCTGTTCCTGCAAATGGAATAGGGCTTTAATATCAGATTATTCCAGTAATTTTCCACACGTAAAACAAAACCATAACAAATTGCCTCCTGAATTTATATTAGTGCTTTGCAGTAGAGAAGGCATCTGTGGTTTGTTATGAAGATTGAATTGTCAAATGGGTTTTATATTTCTTTTTTCTGTGTGAGGTGGATCTGTCTGCAAAGCTTTTGCAACCTCATTTTCTGCCCATCAGACTGGTTTCCATATATGGATTGATTAGCCGTAGGCTCAGATGAGTCATGCAATTACGTTAACACGAAGCTCACAGAAATTTAACCATTCGCAAAGACAGATAAAATGCTGTCTCGAATACAGAAAGGCGTAATGAGGGAGCTACTTGTACTGAGACACTGAACATTTGTGAATTGTAAAGGCTACTCCATTCCTATGTTTTAATATATAAAAAATGTACACATGCTCATTTAGAACTCTTTTATGTTGGGCACATTGGCATTTTTTGTGTCAGCTATTGCAGAGACAGCTTATGAGTTCAAGTCAAAACCGTTTCACAGTATCAGTATTGGCTGATTCCAAGTAAATGGCTTCTGGGTAATAGGCTTCTGAGCAAAAATCTATTCATGTAACGTTCAGACAGCTGCACTTTGGTTTGTTTGCTTCTGAACTGAAGACAGGTGGTAATTCACATATAAATGTAGTTCTTGTAATTTTCAAATAAAACCTTGAAAGATTCAAATAATGTAAATATTAGTTATAGCTATATGAGCTAGATTTTTTGTTACCTGGGCAAATTACTATCAAGTTGCTACCATCAAATTTGTTATTCTTTGCAATTAATAATGTTTTGCTATAGCCAGACAAATTCTAACCTGAAGTTATGTCAAAGCTACACTAAAGTGCTAATATATATTAACTAGACAAAGTTTTTGTTAATATGGTCACATAACTGATCAAATGAATGATCATTTCCTCTTAACTGACATTGCTGGTAATATTCAGTTGGCAATTCTAACAATAAACCAGATTCCACATACAATTAAAGATCATCATGTGTTAAGACATCTAACTCAAGACCCTCACAGCCCCCTCTCTGAATGACTTCTGCTACTAAATTGAGCAGATGGAGAATTTACAAATGATTTGCAAATTTTAGAACTAAAACTGAGTCCCTCTGCTTCTTGCCCAACAACTTTAAAGGTACAGATACCCAATCCAGTAGACAAGGTTGAAGAGACCAAAGGCTGTTGGGAAGAATATTCGAGAATAAGAGTCGATTTTGGAGACGTGGACATGCATTCTGTTCTCACGCCAGGCTCCTGTGCGACAATCATCGAAACAGCAGAAGAAAGTGGTGCAGTCTTTCCCGTCCAAACATTCGTATGCATAATCGTCATCCTCGTGGTAGGGAGCAATATTGTTCATCTGCAGCAGGGATGTCCCTGGTCTGATGTTAACCATGCTGGGTTTCTACTCAGAGAAACAGCAAGGTCACCCCCAGCATATGCCAAAGCTTCTAAACAACACCATTTAATTGCAAACAAGACTAAAACATGACCTGTGTTAACATGAGCTGAATTAATCAGTGGGCTAATTCATTGTACTTGTCATTGATCAGCTATGTATGTTTAATTAGTTGTTCTGTGCTGTGCTTATTTAAATAAACATGTTCACCTGTGCATGGCTGGATTTGGTCTTCTTGTTTTGTCGATTGCTTGTGAAGTAGTGCAGAGTTCCATACTCCATCAGAGCAGCGAAGGTGAAGATGAAGCAGACCGACACAAACAGATCCATGGCTGTCACATATGATACCTTTGGCAGGGACTTCCTAGATATGGTGCTTAGGGTTGTCATGGTAAGCACAGTTGTGATACCTAAAGCCCATAAACAGGCACAGTAAATATCCACATTGTATGTTTTTTGTTCTTTTACTTATGCATTTGTGTAATGTAATCTCATAATAAAAAACGCAATTAATCTTTCTATTGATTTGTTTCTATTCTGAAGCTTGTCAAATACCTAATGATGTTCTGGCCGGTACAGCGTCCTTGTTAATCCAGAAGGAGACCCAGGACAGAACTACAATCATACTGCAGGGGATGTAGGTCTGGATGGTGAAGTAGCCCATTCTCCGACTCAGGTCAAAGAAAATGGTCATAACCACATACTCCCCTATTAATATAATACATGCGGATTCAGTTGTGCTTTATATGCATGATCTGCATGAATCAGTGATCTGTGAAGACCATATGCTCCTTCAGTGTGAATATCCATGATGCTTCTGTGCACTTGTGTTTTACATACCAGACTGAGTGTATGCCACATCAGATGTGTTCCGTAGGCCTACAAAGGCAAACTGGTAAAGCCTCCAGTAGCGCTGATCCGCAACCTCAACAGAACGACGCTGCCATCTGTACTGGATCTCGTTCTTTGGATACCCATCTGTTAATGGAAAAAAACACATCCACCAGATCACAAATGAGCCTCCATTTTGGATTGCATAGAGGTACAATGAGAAGAATGGCACTGAGGCACACACAGCAGCACTCTGTGGCTAAAGTGTGGTGTGCCCTTCCCTTGACACTGCCCACGGTAGATGATGACACATGGGAAGCTGAGGCATGAAGTTAATAAGACATGGAGGGTACACACAAGAAGATGAGAGAGTTATGCAGAAAGGGCTTGAGAAGGATGAGTTTTCTGCTGAAAAATGAAAGTTTGTCCTCACTCATTGCAGGGTTGAAGACCTGCTGAGTGCAGACCTGCTGCAATGTTCAGGTTTGGTTGGCCAATACAGGCAATGCATGGTTGGCTGACAAAGGCGATGTGTGGGGACTGATTGGCCGACAGCGCTTAGGGCAGGCCTGAGGCTGAGTGACAGATTGACATAAGAATTTCAACACCTACAGCTTGAAAACTCCAGAGGGCACGAATGTTCATCCATTGGAAAGTTATGCAGCTTAAGGTAGCATTCCGCATTAATAGTCAACCTAACAAAAACAATAGCAAAAAAAATGTAGATTGTGACATTTTAAAGGGACATATTAGAGGAAATGTATTTTTGAAGGCTTTGATTTATTTTATACTGGAGTTCAAATCCTGAAGTGTGTGATTTAAAAGGATAGTACACCCAAAACTGATAAAGTTCTCATTCTCATTTTATTCTAAATTGTGTGACTTTATTTTGTAGTGTGGTACATGACAGATTTGTCATTTTTGAGTGAACTGTCACTATAGTTATGCCCGACATAAATAAATGTGACTCAGATGTTATGGTTTAACATGTGCTGCAACGGACATAGGGTGTCATTTTTTTGCAAAAGCTACAGAACAGGAATACAAGGACACATACTTTTGCCACATGAAAACATTCAAACAGTCTTTAATGTCAATCACAGACGCACCTTAGCGTGTACATCACTCTTCCATTGCTCCACAGTCGCAGAAGCCGATTGGGCGTCGTGATCCAGTGAGCGTCGGATTTACGTGAGTTGCGGAAAAATGTGTCAGGGATCCAGATTTTTCCAACCATGTTGCTGTTAAGCATGAGGAGTTTCATTGAGCTGTTGAATTTGAGTCTGCTGTCATACCATGTCTGAGCGAAGAAGATGTCTATAGTGTACTCCTAAAGATAATAAAACATCACAGATAAACTGAGAAGTCTACTCATACCAAATGATACAGTTGCAGAAGTCTACAGTTGCATTTATAACTGCAATTGTGTGTGTATGGGTTGAGACAGTGGGTTTAAAGGTCATGTAATGGATTTAAATGAGAAGACTTATAGTTTCTGTTGTATTTACAGCACTGAACGTAATATATTATTTTTTTATATTATTTTTAATGTCTGCTCACCATGTTGATGGGATCTACAGGACCGATACTGTTCACATACACTGCTGTCTCTATCACAGTGGGTCTCACTAAAATATGCACATTCAAATAACAACAATTAATCATCAATAAATATACATTTAAATGCAATTGCAATGCCACAGTACTATACAAAATAAATTAAAGTGTTGACATGTATACGTATACATACACTGCAGCACATATTCAGCATGCATTGTAGAAAACGTTGCCGTTTCATTCGATTCAGCTTTACAGCCACACAAATTACTTAAAGCTGCCCAAATCCTCATCCCTGCTGTGTTTCCAAAATATTACTGTTGCTAGAAATCCAATCACAAAGACGTGATAAATAGCATAAACTCTGCTGGTCCACGTTACAATCCCTCACTGCTGCTCTGCACACTGATTAACTGGCTTCTTCGCATACTTACACTCTCCCACACTATCAAACACACCAAAAACAGATAAAGAAGGAAGATCAATAGTGATTTGGGTCTGTTGTACCCAAACACAGCTGAGATAAATCCCCCTAAATAACTGAACTCAGGTCAGCCGTGTTGAATCCAGAACACTGATGCGCTGAGTATAGAGTGACCCACAGTGTACAGTTCTGGTGTAGAGAAAAACATCAGCAAAATTCTAACACCTATTCGTTTAAAAACAACAATGCTGATGGCAAAATGTAAAACTGATGATCACAGTGAAATTCTGAATTGACTGTCTTGCTATCACACTGTTTTCTTCTTTACATCACTTTGAAGTAATGAATTCTGTTCTTCTAAAATGATTAATATTTTGCAGTTACCCTGCGACACAATATTTTTAAAGACCATAAGCATAACGGAACCTGCTGTTAAACATCCCCCAAATCTTATGTGTTTGTTTATTAAATATATTGGCTATATTGATTATGCTTTTACCAACCAATAAGAGTGCAAACAATTGATCCAAACTTGAATAATGACTTGCCTCCAATGTCTGGTCTCAGTTTGTTGTCATAACCCTGCAGCAGTTTATTTAGGATAAGGGTGACGTCGCTCTCGTAGACCTTTGGTGATAAAACCCAAGTTTTATTGATGGGGACATCCTCATAATCTTCCTCCTCAGCTTTGCTCGGGCCAAATGCCATGCTGTCATAAAAGATAAACAAACAGAGCGATAGTAAGGAGGCAAAGAGATACATTATAAAGCAAAATGATCTATAAAGTAAATGAAAGAGCGGAAGACACAATGAAGACACATTTACATGAGTTTACATGAGGAATGGGACTTCAGGAGTTTTATGGGCTGATTATGAGATGGAAAAAGATAATTTGTAGGATGAGTTTTACAGGAAGAACTGATAAAAGAATTAATCAGTAACTGTAAATGTATGTGGCATTTGTGACAGAGAGATAGAGGGGTCTTTTAAATAAGTGCAGCACTGGAGATACAAAAAGGAGGTTCTAATAAAAGAATGTAGTGATTAATGAAGATGTGTTCTGGCAGTACAGGATGAGAACGTCTGAAGGTGAGGGGTTTAAATTATCACCCACAACTCTCTCTCTCCATTGCAGTATGTGGTGTAAGACATTCTAAATATACTCCCTGATGCATTATGGGAAGGACAATATCAGTGATTATTTTTAACTGAGAGGGGACAAATTGTTGCATTTTTGCCTCATGTCAATCATGATTCTCTTTTGATGTCATTATTTTTGCTATTAAAAATGAAAATTGTTAACTATGTACATAATAGCAAACTAATGCTGTTTGACATGATGTATGATCAGGAGACCATAAAAGTTAACAGGTAAAAAGTTAAGAATTTGTCAAAAATTTGAATACCTTTTGTCTTCTTCCTCCCAGCAAAGTCTTTATACAATGACTTATTTAATGGCTTATTTAAGTGTAAAATGTAAAAGATAGATGAAACAGTAGATGTGGGTAGCAGCATCCCTGTTGTTCATTTAATTTAGTGTATCATTTTTCTTGATGCAATAAATGAAATACTTGTTTCATTCTAATGTTTCTGTATTTGAATTGTGTAGAAATGTAACATGCATACAGCTACCCAATTAACCCAGTAAACGTGATACTATTTTGAGTTTTGAACATTTGCATACATATGCAAATGATAAATTCAATAAATCAATAAGGAGAATCCTTGTAGATGAGACTCAGGTGGAAGGAAAGAGCGTAGGATATTGATCCCTGTAGGCAAAGTGCTGCGCAGTTCAACAGCAGGCTGTTTATGGATCTTTCAAGCAAAACCTTTTCCCTAAATGCAGTATTTCATGTTACATACTGTCTGAACACAATAGTATATTCTTTGAATGACCTTTGTGAGACTGACACAGGCTCTGATGATCCTGACAAACATAGTTAAAAGAGAAATAAAAATTATTTATAGTTGCGTTGGCTGGAGACACGTTTGGAAATCCACATTTGTCACATTTTTGTGTACAAGAAAACAGGAATGTAACAAGCTCAGTGCATGCCTACAGTGTTTTAATAAATCATTTACACTTTTGTTAACGCATTTAGGATCCAACTACCGCGCGCCTTGAGATGCCAAAATCAGCCGAAGGTACTAAACAAGAAGGATCAAAGGTAACTTATGCATATCGTACCAATGAGCAACTTGACAGAGAAATTCAATATTCTAATAATGCAATAGTGTTTCAGTGATTATGTTTGGTGTGGTGTTTGCTGAAGTGTAGCTAGTGCTGACTACAGTATTCTCAAGGTTGTTTAGAGACTGACATTGTGCGTAAACACCAACAATATCGAATGCCCAAAGCAAAACTGTCACTTATAATCGGTATGATAAGGTACAATAACTTGCAGGCGTTATGCATTGGAGCTATAAATGATTTATAAAATGTTTTAAATTAATTTTAAGTACTACGTGGTTTGATCCTGTGTTTTGTGCTATAAGATAAACGTGAAACTAAAACGTTATGGAAACGCGCCGGTTTTTCACGACACAGTCCGTGCAGTTGTGTGTGCTCGGTCAAGCGATATATTAGGCATATCGATTGCATCCTTGTTTCTTTTAAACCTTTGAGACCAAAACTTACCAGACTCCAAGCAGACCGGGCAACAACCAAACCAGCGCCTCTTTCCTCCGGCGGCGATGCAGCAGAACCATCGTGCGGACGCTGTCGACAAAAAGCAAACGTACTGAGAGCCAGAGGACAACAAAATCAAGCCTTCAACCTAATCGCTTAAAAAGAAACAGTTGCAGTATTTCCAAACCATCAGCGTACGCTGCCAAGCGGTGTAGACAAATGCATATACGTCCAGCCTGTAGCCAGTAGTCGAGCTGTGTGAATGCGGGATTTTGCTGATTGCGGCACCGCTGCTTTGCTGCGTTTATCTGCTGAGTGAGACGCTCTCGATGTTTCGGGAAGTGTTAGAAACTGCCTGTAGGAAAAAAAGCTGACTGCTCTACCTGCGAGAACTGCCTAAATTATGATTTATGAAACCTTGACTAAGTTTTGCTATTGTTGGGAATTAATAGTTTGACCATACTTGGTTACACACGTTACAGTGTAAAATGTCATCTTAAATCCCTTAATTTTGTAAAATAAATAGATAAAAAATGCAACGTTTTTAGACACGTTCACAACATCCATGGCCCCATAGATCATGATGTCTTCGGCCTTAGAATTTATTCACCTCCAGATAGATTTAGAGTAACTGGATGATTTTCAGCACCATGGAGAGCTCCATACAGCCAGCAGGGCAGAGAAGGTCTTATCTTGTCACTCTCATTCTATCTTCTTTATTGTGCCATGACTACTTGTGTTCTGAACCAGGAAATAGTATTTTATGAAGCAGTATGTAAAAAGATACATGTTTTTAAAAATGTCCAATGTGTTTATGATCACATAAATGTATTGATAGTGTAATATAAACCTGGAGTAAACTAGCTTACATGATAAAGTTAATGTATTTCCTTTAATTTATATTCTCACCAAAGATAAAGGTATACCATTTTTATTTACAAAATGAATGAGATATAAATGAAATATTAGAATTATTTATTTTTAAATGTAATGGCCAGCACTTGGTATGAGCTCATTTTCTTGTGCTTTTTATTCAGGTGTGCTCTGATACATATGAAAGAAATGTAAAAAATACATATTATTATTATTATTATTCCAGCCATTAACATTTTGAGACAAAATGATGTAGACCTGACATGCAGAAGGTCTACATAAACACACACACTATTTATTTAAAAGTAGGAAGACATTCTTCAAACACAATAATTTAATTAGGATCTAGTTTATTATTATCTGAAATACTTTTAACATCTATGTATGTTACAGATGTGTATTTAAAATTTACTTCCCAGTCTGATGCACTTGATTAACTTCAATTTTTGTGGTGTTTACAAAGCAATATTTATCTACCATAATAGCATAAACAAACTTCCCCCATATTACACACATACACTTGCTACATAAACACAGAGAACAAACAGCCAAGTTCTGTCACACACTTTAAGCATCAAAGCCAGTGCATGTCCCTTCAGTTGCCTGGCAACTCAACTAACTACTTATCCATGCTTGGCTGATTTCCCAGTGGAGGAATCCCAGCCCTGTTCCTCCTGCCTTTTTAACCCATATTTTTAAGATAAATATTTATTTTTTTTTATTTATTTTTTCTTTCATCTTTATTTTGCCTTACACCTAAATGTGCATAAAATCGCATTTATATATCAGAAATATAAAACCAAATTGTTTTATTTTTCCTCTAGTTTCCACTGGTAATCCTATTTCTATTATTCTATTATTGTTTATTGTATTTGATGGGAGAGTTTTTGAATACTGTAATACAGTATATGTTTAATACAGTATATGTAATTGAACTGATGATGAAAACTGAGTAGGATCAATTGCGAAGGATGTGTTAACAGACATAACAGTGTAGCCATGTCAGAATGATGCTGATTTATTAGACTGCCTGAGCAGTGAGAACACACATTTATAGTTTCTACAAGGCAAATGTTTACAGATACTAAAGATGTTGACAAATTAAAGAACAACTGTAATACATTCATCTGAATTGCTGTCATTGAGCATAACAATTCACCAAGTTATTCATTCATTGTTAATTTATCTGAATAAACAAATAAAATCTTAAATTAAAAGGCTTTGTGACTGTCAGTCTGTTTGTGAGGAGGAATATAATTAGAAAACAATGATATATATTAGCCCTGCAATAGATTGGTCATCTATTCAGGCTGTACCCCCTCTATTTCCCGAGCCCCCTGTGATCCAAATGGATATAGAGAATGAATGGATGAAATACATAACTATAAAACAATTATAATTTGTAGATGTAACTGCCTACATAAGAGATATGGTAAATTAAACCTGATGCTATCTAATGAAGCCGTAAATATCACATTGTTCTGTATCTGATCATGAAAAATAATAAATCATTTTGTTTGTTATGTTCCTGTATTGTTTGTTTGATTGCTAACTAAAAGATCTGTTATGAATCTAGGCTAAGAGGTTAACTCTGTTTGTTAAATGACTTCAACATGTGCAAGGCTTTAAATGGCTTTAGACAGTTCACAGACACAACACGCACTTTGCTGGTTTTCTGATTCTCTGTGATCTTTCACATCTGATAAACTATCATAACATCCTTAGTTGTATCCTGGCTTAAGGTGGAATGCTTTGCTAATGCCACCTGATGTTGGATCAGCCTCGTTTCCACCTTGAGGTTTGCCCAATAAATGGAACCCAACTCATTTTTGAGTCCCCCCTGTCAATTCTATGTGTGTGTGTGTACATGACTGTGTGCACGAATGGACACATCTGTTCTGACATCAGTTTTGTTCCCAAAGATAAGCTCTTCCAGAAAATGCAGAGGAGGAAGCTGAGGTTACCAGCGTTCTGTCTTTCTCTATTTTCCTTCTGTGTGCACTGATACTGTAGCTCTGATCACACACTGGCGGATGAGCGGAGAGCGCTGCTGTTATTAAGGCAAGATTTCAGATAAATGCAAAGCAACTCCCTGCACCCCATTCAATGCTGCTAATCTCAGATTCTGCTGGCTGGCAGGGGAGAATCAGCTCTCCAAATGCTCTCAGACAGAATGCAGAGATGAATAAAAACAGTAGAAGGAAATATGGATAGGGAGGGATGAATTTGACCAGAGACGCAGTTTCTTTGAAGAGCATGAAATAAAAGAAGCAGTCCCAGCACAAAGCAAACTTCTCAGTATATATCGACCAGAGCCACGTCAGCTTAACCAGACTCAGTGCCATTCCTCAGCCCCCACTGAGTGTGAGAATGTAGACTACACTTAGCTTTGTGCTCTTGTGGTGCCTGTGTGTGTGTGAAGTGCAGAATGCTGAAAAACAAGGACTTTGAGCTGTGGAGTAAAAAAATAAAGTGTGCATTTACACAACCCGACACAATGAAGGAGAGTAACTGAGTCATGATGGTTTTGACAACACTTTATTTCAATCAACGGGGAGCTGTTTCACTGGCCAGGCAGAAAACTAGAAACAGCAGGCCTATGACTGGCTGAAAAACTGACAGAGAGCTCACAGTAGCTCATTCAAGCTTTTACACTGGGCAGGATTGGTGATGTTAACAATAAAAATGTGTCACATTAATTATTCATCATATAGTAAATAAGCAACATTTTCGGTTTTCATTAAGATCACTTACTGCATATGTCACAATGAGAAACCCAACACAACCTTTTCTGCATAAATCATAGAGCTGTAATTTACATAATATACTGAATTAGCCCATATAAACAATGTCACAACAATGTCACTTAAACTAAAGTGCAACATAATGCTAAAGTGAAAATCTGTGGTTAGTGAGCTTCACTATCTGATGTAAATATAAGACCAACAAAGTGCTCTCACACATAAACTGTACCCTGATACAGCATTACAGTATACAGTAGTATACAGTAGTATTATTTCAACCAACAATTTCAAATGACAAGTAGAGAATCAAATTTAAGAATCAAATGTGCCCACATAATTTGGAATCTCTGTGCAGCAGATCCCACACAATAAGGACCAAAGAAACAGAAGTGGATTAGATGGAGTGCAAATTTCACAGCAGACTGTGCTCACTGATCAAAGAGTCCACTTAACACCAGGACAATACTTGTTCAGGACAATGCATCTGGTGCTTCAAACAAAACCACTGATTCATTTAACAAAGCCTAGATGCTCATTGCTTACAGCTAGAATAAGATGCGGCATTAAAACGCACAGGTTCACACAATGATGCCCATTTTCATGAAAATAAAATCCAAACAAATTTAATGTGAAAAAATAAAGTGCCATATTTAATTGACTTTAAAATGCTACATCAGTCAATATAAAGGTGCAGTGATCTGTCACACAGATTGTAGTGCAGCTATGACAAATCAACACAGCTATCACGTTGCAAACGCTCTCCTTTGAAACACAAAGGATTTTTAACATTACAAAGAGAAGTCTCTGATACATCATACCTTTAAGCTTGATTCATAATTTAGCCACAATACTGAAATACTTCTTTTGCTTAAACTGAGATTGATATACTATAAATATATAATACACAAGTGTAGATAAATATAATACATATAAAGATAATACATAAGAACGTATATGAAATCTGTATATAAAGGCAAGCCAAATAGTCAGTTAAAGACTCAGAAACCATGCAACAACATACAAAAATAAAGTTGTGAAAATAAGGTAATTTTTTTACCATTATAGTATGCTAAGAAACCTTCATCTCCTCTCTTTAAATTCTCCTGGCAGTGAAAAGATTCGAGGATGCATTAAGGTCTCAAAATAATGTAATACATTTTAAAAGTAGACACTGGGGAATCTGTACAAAAACCATGTGTTTTAATATTCTGCTGTTTTATCCACATTGTTTTTAATGTGGTAGACTTTAGCTATTGCGTCATTGGGAGGGAACCATGTTCTTAATAACAGGTTCTCTGTTTAGATATGTAGCCCAGTAAACTAAGTTAAAGCTGCCAAAAAGCACCGGGAAGATGATGCGTGACATACGGTCAATCCTGCTGACGCTGTTGAAGGTCTTCTTTGCTTCTTTAGCCACTGGCGGAGTTTTATTAGCCTCCACTGTGACGCTCTTAGAGACGGTGGGCAGAGCCGAGTCCTTAGCCATGTGAGGTGCGTAGTTTGCCACGGCAAC
>JAZGTK010002700.1:17173-30470 GCA_036877625.1 Ambastaia sidthimunki | reverse complement strand
GGCTGTGCGGCCCTCCAAAGAAATGCCACCCCACACCATTACTGACCCACTGCCAAACCGGTCATGCTGGAGGATGTTGCAGGCAGCAGAATGTTCTCCACGGCATCTCCAGACTCTGTCACATCTGTCACATGTGCTCAGTGTGAACCTGCTTTCATCTGTGAAGAACACAGGGCGCCAGTGGCGAATTTGCCAATCTTGATGTTCCCTGGCAAATGCCAAACGTCCTGCACAGTTTTGGCCTGTAAACACAACCCCCACCTGTGGACGTCGGGCCCTCATACCACCCTCATGGAGTCTGTTTCTGACCGTTTGAGCAGACACATGCACATTTGTGGCCTGCTGGAGGTCATTTTGCAGGGCTCTGGCAGTGCGAAACAAATAACTTCACCAGACTAACAGAATGTATAGTCAATATCAATACTTTGATCACTAGCAAGTTTCTACTACTAAATAAAACAAAACTGAAGTTTTAATAATTGGACTAAAATCTTTCACACGGAAGAACTTAGAATACTGTCTTACTCTTGATGGATGCTCTACAAAGTCTGCTTCATCAGCTAAGAATCTGGGTGACCTTTTCGACAGCAGTTTGTCCTTTGAAAACCAAATTTCCACTATCTGTAAAACTGCATTTTTCAATCTAAAAATTTATCAAAATTAAGACACATGCTCTCTGTCTCAAACACAGAAAATGAATTCATGCATTACAGTGACCCATTGCTCTTACCAACTCGCTTCCACCATGGGGTCACACTCTGGAGGAGCATGGAACCAAAAATCTCCACTCTTCGTTTGGCTAGAGTGGAGTAAAAGATCCCATCTCCATATCTAAAAACCTTCTCAGGGGTACTTTGCAATGAAACCTTATTTCAAACATTTTGCTAACACTTTTCTCAGTGGACTAGTATACTTCAGTGATCATGCCATATTATATCCCTGATTGTACCACACAGTGACAAAGACTATATAGTCTCAGTCTCACTATATATAGTGTCAGTGATTATGCTATGCAGTGACAGATTACATATTGTCCCACGATGCCAGAGAAGCTCTCAGGCACTTCCGGTGGCCTGGAGCTCTGTCTGGGCTGCTCCATCATTGCCAGAGGTACCCTGGTCCAGCCTAGGGCACTGTCTGGAGTTGGAGCTGACAATGGGTTTTTAAACCACCAGTAATGTCTGCCCTTGCTGCTAAGCACTGAGGTGCTTGTCTATCCTTTTTTTTCTTGAAATCCAGTGGACTCCTACTGTCTTGACATATTTTGTGGAGGTGAATGGCATAATTTGGACTTTAAACAAGAATCGTCCCCATAGGATTCTCTTGGCATCCCTAGTAACCTTGTTCTGGGCCTCGCCATGGATTGACTGGCCCTGCGATGTTTGGAGGATTCTGCGGCAGAGGATTTACTGCATTGCTTTGAAGATTCTGCTGCCATGCCTATTGTACTTGTCCTACAGGGGGCATTTTCTGTCGCCAAGGAGAGACTGGGCAATCTCTCTTGTTGTGCCCAGGTTGGTTACATCTCCAACCCACACCTGGAGGGTAGTTGTTTCTTTGCTGATTATTGAACTGTCTTCTTCCTCTTTGCTGGATTTCTGTAATTCTGACGTTCAGGTACGTAGATCACAATTGGTGCATTAGGCTTTTATTTTGTCTTAGCTTTTATTTTGTTTGTTTTTTTCTTCACCAGATTGGTCAGACAAGGACCACTAAAAGTATCCGACCCCTGACTTTCTCCGGACTTTTACTAGGTTGAGGACTTAAAAGAATAAGTTAACGGTCTTTGTTTTTCTTATGTATTTCAAAATTGCTCTTATTTGTACCTCAGTCAGTGGCTTCAGCGTCACTTCTCCTACTTCCTGCAAATCTGCCACTTCCGGCTAATTGTAGTGGTTACGTTTAAAATAATATCTTCCCCAAGGCAGATTAATTCAAAACTCCAGAGCTCATGTTCCTCAACTTGCCGCCCAATTGCTGTTATCCCTCCTACTCCACATGAATGAGTAAGAGTGTCAGTTAATTTTATTTTACAACCCCCCATTATAGTTATTGAAATTTGCAACTCATTTTTTGGAAATGTAAAAAAGTCTAATGGCTCAAACACTTTAATAAGTTCTTCTCTTTCTTTTGCATACAGGATTCTCCTTCCTTTCCTTCTTATCTTGACTCCCACTTGGGCTCCCGCCATCTTGGGCAGTTTCCAGCTGTCTTTCTGCTACTCTGTTGCCCCCTATTTTCTCTACCCACATGTTGTACGTGTTCATTGTTCAGTATGGTTATGCCTGTTCTCAGTGTAACAGTAAGTCATGGGCACGGGGATCCATATGCAGCTTTTATTCAAAGGTAAACAGGCAAGGGTCAAATTCCAGCAAACAGGTATATAGGAAAATAGCAGAATCATAAATGTTAAACAGGCAAAGATCGTGGGAAGGCAGCAGACAATAGAATAATCAGAATACAGGCGAGGGTCGTGGGCAGGCAACAAACAAAGAGTAATCCGTAACCAGGCAGAGTAAATGGGCAGGCAGCAGAGAATCTATAACCAGGGACAGACCAGGAAAAACGCTCAAAAATGTCGCAATAGGCAAACAAGACTTCTCAAAGTTAAAGAGTCTTTAAAAGATATATATATTTTTCATAATCAAGGGAAATGGAAACAGGTGCGTGGCATGGGCGTGGTCAGCCCCAGGTAAGTTGGCCGATGGAAGATGTAGTTGTGACCAATTAGAATTCTGGTGACGGTTCCCGCTGATGACCAGAAGGAGGTGGTGCGGGAGCTTCAGACGTAATAGAGCGGAGTTCAAGACGGAATGACACAGGGGTAATTTGACGAATAATTTTGAAGGGGCCAACATACCTGGGACTGAGTTTTTTGGAGGGAAGATGAAGGCATAGATTTTTGGTGGAGAGCCAAACCAATTGACCAGGTTCATACACGGGATTAGGTCTTTTGTGGGTGTTAGCGTGCTGGGTCTGACAGCGTACAGCTTGGAGCAAGTGTTGATGAGCCAGATCCCATGTCTACTTCACTTCTAAGCCATTCATTTACTGAGGGTAACTCTGTAGGTTCTCCGGACCATGAGAACAAAGGGGGCTGAAAACCTAGTATGCATTTGAATGGGGTGAGACCAGCGGCCGGCTTGACTAATGAGTTCTGTGCATAATTGGCCCACATGAGGTATTCCGACCAGTCATTTTGATGATTGTGGCAATAGGATCTGAGGAAAAAGGAAGTTTCTTGATTCAACCTTTCTGTCTGCCTGTTGGACTGGGGATAATAACCACGATCAGACGCAATGTCCTTGGGCAGACCATAGAAACAAAACACATTATTGTGTGATATTTCAGCTGTTTCAAATGAAGTGGGGAGCTTGGGTAATGGAATAAGGCGACAGCCCTTGGAGAAACAGAGGGTAGTTGCTTGGGAGTCTTAGACATTTGGCAGACAGTACAGGCTTGAAGGAACTTGAAGGAATCTTGACTCATAGTTGGCCACCAAAAATGATTTTGTAACAGGTGCAGAGTAGCAGATATTCCAGGATGTCCAGAGCTTGGGCTTTCATGAACTTGTTTCATCAGTCGATTTCTGAGATTTAGAGGAACAAAGAGCATGTTATCAGGGCATTCGTTAGGAGAAGGCTCACCTTCATTTATGGCTTGTATCTCTTTGATTATGTCCCACTCACATTTTTCTTCTTTAGTGTAAAACTGGAACTGAATTAGGCGTTTCAAAACTGCTCTTACATGTTGTATGTGTTCAGGCATGGAATTGGAGTAAATCAGGATGTCATCCATGTAAACTATGACCCATTTCTCGAGCATATCACGGAAGATATCATTCATAAATGACTGGAACACTGAGGGTGCATTGGCGAGACCAAAAGACATTACCAGATATTTATAATGATCACTTGAAGTTAAGAATGCAGTTTTCCATTCATCTCCTTTCCTTATTCTAACTAAGTTGTATGCATTTCGTAAATCGAGCTTTGTAAAAGCTTTAAGACTAAAAGGTTATGGAGTTGTAGGATCAGATCATGAGATGCAGTATGGATGACATAGAATTGTATGTACTCAGAATGTAGAGAACCCACATAAAGGAGTAATTTAGAAGTGATTTCCAGGGTTTTTTCAGGACCAATGGCATGACCATCTATGGCTTGTACTGTAAGGGGAGAGGGACAAGGAGTTAAAGCAAATTGCATTCAAACTGGAGTGACATGAAATTTCCAGCTGCACCAGAGTCAATGAGGGCTTTAGTAGTGATAGCCTCATCTTTAATCATAATTGTTACTGGAAGATTAATCGTATTATTATTATTGGAAGGAATGGGTGAACTCACCACAGGCTTGTTGGAAGATGGACGGATAGGGCATGTTGTCAGTTGATGACCAGACTTACCACAATACAAACATAGCTGGGCTTTAATGTGACGTTCTCACTCTGTTGATGTGAGTCGTGTGCTGCCTAGTTGCATGGGTTCACCAGAGTAATAACGAAATATACAATCCAGGAAAAACACTCAGAAATGTCGCAATAGGCAAACAAGACTTCGCAAAGTTAGTGAGTCTTTGAGAGGTATTAGAATTAGAATTCTGGTGACGGTTCCTGCTGATGACCAGAAGGAGGCGGTGCGGGGGCTTCAGCCGTAACACTCAGGTCCGGGGGCACACAACACATCTTTTTTCTTTTTAAATAGGCATCATTAACTGCTTTCTACTGTTTTCTACTGTTACTTCTGTCAGCAATGTTTCCAAAAGTGTTGCTCTGGGGTGATCAAATTTAGCAAGACATGGCTTTACATTTTCAAATGTTATGTATTTTTCAACCTCTTGTTCCCAATTTACCAGAGGCCATTCTTTTTCAATTTGTTGCAAACTGGTGATTTTTTTCAAGCTTTTTAATAATTCTTCTTTTCTCTGCTCATTTAATTCCCTTCTCTGTCCTGCAATATCTATGTGCTCAGTTTCAAGCCAAAAATGATTCTTAATTCCCTGTGTTTCTCTGTCTGCTCATCTGATTCTGATCTCCTCATGTCTCCTCTGCTCTTCCTCAGCCTTACTTTTTATGAATTCACTCACTTTCACAAACATAAGTCTTTTGTAATTGGTTCTCTTTAGAAAACTCCCCTTTCTTATCCGCTACACACACACACTTCTCCTCTGTTCTCCTCTTATTTACTCAACTTTTCAACACACACCCGGGATTTCAAGCATATTATACAGCAAATTTACAACATATGGTCAGCAGTTAAAAAACAATGATAAACAGCAGTGGAAAAACAATGCAATTGCCACTCAATCACTTTTTCTGCATTAATGGCTATGTTTCTTTGCCTGGGTCACAACGCTTCCAATCTGAAAAATGTCCAAACAATCTACAGCACAAATTTTTAGCAGTGTTCTTTGTTCTCTCAATAACCCTTATATGTTCTTTTACATTTCTTTTCTCACTATGATTTTTATCATCTATCAACAGCCTTGCTTTTTCACTTCATCACTTTGTAACACTTTTATTGTATCCAACTATCTACACTTTTTAAATACAATCTATACAAGGTTAATAAATGTCTTCAACAGTCTACTTCACTTCTATTCTTCAACCTTTTTATACACTATTATACATAAACTTTACAATTTTCTAGGACTGCCCACACTTCACAAGACTTTTTCACATTAACACACTTCTTGCACACACTTAAACAGACAAAATGCACTTCTACATACAAACAAATTATCTTTGCTGCACTTAAGCAGGCAAAACGCACTTCTGCGCATAGACAAACAATTATTTTTGCCACACTTAATTTTTCCTCATTATTTTAAATTTATGATTTCTGGGCATTTTTCCAATGGCACACCTGATGTTTTCTCAATGCATTCACACATAGGCATTCCGCAAAGTTCAATAAAAGTTAAAAAGTTCAAACGAGTTTCTCCAATACGAGTTTAAAATGACTTCTTATGAGGATGAACAAGTATGGCCATGGTTAGTCCGGGTCATACATTAGCCCGGTTCTGTCAACACTGCACTGGCTGCCTATCATGTATTGTATAAACTTTAAAATTCTGCTGATCACCTACAAGTCTTTGAATGGTTTAGCTTCTCAAGACTGAGTGAGCTCCTCTCATATTACAGTCCTTCACATTCACTGCAATCAGAAAATTCTGTCAAGTTGACAATTCTGTCAAAGGAACTTTCTGTCAGTAAAGAAGCAGCTCAAAAAACGTGTTATTGTTGCTATCAGATACATTTCTGTTAAACTGTAAGTTAATATATCATTTCAAAACGGTATTTCCATGACTCCTAAGGCACTGATATAAGTTGTGAAATTAAAACGTCCAAGGATAATATGTTCACTTTAACCAAAGAGGAGTTTCCTGCATTAGGCATACCTATCACCCAGTCATAAAGTAAATCGCCAGTCATAAAGAAAAGAGCAAGTGACAACACTCAGGCTGATATCTCATTGCAGCTGTTAGGCATAACGCAGCTGATCAACAGCTGCTCAGATGGAACAGAAAAAAAGGTATCGGACATTTCAGCTGAACTGAAGGTCATTGTTGAGTAGGTTACCAGTCTTGAGCGGCATATAAATGATGTTGAACTGCCTGTGACTCAGATGTAGCAATGGATGATATGGAGTTACATATTTGAGAAAATGTAATTTGAGGTTAGCCGGGATTCCTGAATCTGTGCATGAAGACATTTGGTTTGAGGTGGTCAAAATCTGCCAAAATGTTCTTCCCAGTGCAAAGGACAAACTCTCAGATGTTATCAGATGAGATCACAAGGTGGCATGGAGCATCCCGAGGTGACCATTATGTAGTTCTCTGTTTGCTCTTACAGAGATGCTGTTTGGAAAGCTGCGAAGAATTCTTCCTATTTTTTCAAGAGTCTCATTCTAAAGATGTTCATTTTTCTATTTTGAAAAATGATGTTCATTTTTCTATTTTCATAATCTTATTGTTGTTAATTATTATGGGTATAACTCTGATAATGTGTATAGATATGGGTATAGATCTGATAATGATCAGCTTTATTTGTTTTGGAAAATAAGCTTACTTACTGGTAGATAACATTTCAAATGCTTACTTAGTGATTGGTGGTGATTTTAATACTGTCCTGAATTAATCTCTTGATAGATGGCCATCTGGTTGCCCAACAAACTCAGTTTTGAAAGCATTCATGCATAGGTTAGACCTTATTGATATATGGGGGGTTAAAAATGCTAATGATAGGGCACATACATGGAGCAATAAAAATTCATCACATATTGATTTTTGGTTGGTCTCTAAAAATCTTGACAAAGATAATATTTACGTTGATATCTTCGCTACACCGTTAACAGATCATAAGACTATTTTTATTAAAATTATGTTTTCTCCTGAAGCTAGATTTAACACGGTCTCTTCTTACTGGAAAATGAATAGTTCGTTACTTAATCATAATGAGGTTAAATCAGAGATGAAAAGACTTATTGGTTGATGGAAATCATTCAGAAAATGTAGTACTAATTTGACTAAATTAAAACGTCTTGAAAAAGTTAATATTGTCAGTGAAATCTCATCTATTACCAAGATCTTACCTGAAAATTTGTCCGATAGTCAGAGAGCCTGTTTAGTTGATCTGCAAATTAAGTTGGATGACTTGTATAAATTAAGAGCAGAAGGTGCTTTTATAAGGTCAAGGAAAAGGTGGTTTGAATGCGGAGAACAGAGCATAACTAAGCATAACTCTATTTGTCAATTTAATATTGGAGAGGTTGTCTAAGGAAATCCTAAATGTTTTCCCTGTATTATACTTACCTGTTACTTACCTGGATTGTTTATCGTTTTTGATTGTTTGCTGCCAGCCATATTGACCCCCGCTTGTCTTGGATTACTCTTGTTGTTTGCTGCCTGCCCCAATCTCTGCCTGGACTCTGTTTATGTTATTGGTTTGCCTTCTCTGCCCTCGTTTGCTGTTGTATGACCACTGCCTGTTTCGACTACGCTTGTGGATTAATAAAAGAGCTGCACATGGATCCCTTGCCTTCTGATTCATCATTACAGCTACCAAGCCCTGCTCTATTGCTTATTGGGCTAAATTTGTTAGAAATCCTAAGTGGGAAAATTCAAAATAATTTATAAATTCTATCTTGTCAAACATTTTCTCAGCAATTTTAAGAGGGATATTGATGTTAATTGCTCTTTTTACTCTTTACACTTGGAAACTGTACCCCACATATTCTGGCACTGCAATTATGTAAAGTTATGGTAAAATGCCTATGTTTATCAAAGAAATGGTACGTTCTAATTTTAATTTGCATTTTGAAAATCCAAAGGTTTTGGATATTTTTGTTATAACAGTGTGAATAACGAAGCTTTTATTATCAATCTATTTATTTTACTAGTCAAGTTTCACATTTATAAGTGTAAATTTTCTAACAAAAAAACTGTTTTACAGTGTTTTTTAAAGAATTGGAACACTATTTTTGTACTATTCAACATAGTACTAATAGAAAAGCAAACTGTTTGTGTTCTTTTTTCAAAATCTTTGAGTAATGTAAAGGTCATGCATGTATATGATTGTATTGTTTTTTTTTCAAGTTTCCCTGGCTTTGGAATGTTTGTTGTATTGTTCTGTATTTGTAGCTTAAAGCATAATAAAAAAAAAACAATGTGAGGAATTTGTAAAGCCAATCTTGTGAATTAATAATTTTATGTGAATTAAATTACGTGCCTATGATATTGCAGTTATGTTGCCAATTAATAAGTCGTGAAATTACCAGAAAGTACGACTAAATTATGATTTACGAATTAAATGGTACATCGTGTGTTAGCTGCAGACACCCCCATCCCCCCCCACTCCCCAAGAGATTTTGATGCTATGACGTTACGAAGTTCAGTGTTAAGTCTAAATATTAAGCCACTTTTCGTACGCCCTAAAACATAGTACAAACCCCGTCAATTTCACCCCTCATTCTTGGGTCTACGACAAACCGTGCGGGAGGAGTTACGTACCGAAAAGTTCAACAGATGTTATATGATATATAACACTTTCATGTAGAGTATGTTTTTATTAATTATAGCCCGCATGATGAACGTTATTAGTGTAGAGATTACAGTGGATTATACTGCCATGATGAACTGCACGTACAGCTCTGCGCATTTCTGCGATGCAGACGTCTTCCGGATATGACGTCGCTTAGCGTGACCTTCCTTTCGTCAGTCACGTACAGTCATGTGGACGAGACGCGTGAGTTCTCTGGAAATGTAGAGTACAGAATCACTTAATAAATCGCGCGATCGACAGTTTACTGTGGTAAGTGATTATGTATATGCATGAAAATTATGTTTTCTGCGCTTGCAGACGGACATGTGTACGACAGTTCGTTCGGGAGTTAGCAGTGAGATCGAGACACGGGCACGCGCTCGACAGCAGTTTTCTGTAAACTGAAAGTGTCACATTTCAATGCAGTGTTAAATAGTTTCTCACCTTTTTGTAGCAAAACGGTTTTAAATCAATAAAAAAATTATAAATCAGTATTATTACCTCTCAGTTTAAACCAAAAAGGTTATGAATTGCAGCTACATTAACGTGCCAGAGAGGAACTTGTGTGTGTAATTGTATTAAATAATCATGCTTTATTTGTTTCTTTAGTTATCCGATGAGATTAGACTGAAACCAACCCACTAGATTTTGATGAACGTTTTTGGACATCGTAATTTTAAAACCTAGTAAGCTGTCTACTTAGACAACATGTCTGTTTATCATGGTCTGAAAAGGTAGCGACTTTCCTGCCTAGAGAAGATATTTTTGCATTATAGTTTTAAAACCTAAATCAGGATCCTACCAAAAACAACAACCAGGAATTCTTAAGAAGGTTCTAGGACCCTCCCTCAAGTTATATAACATCATATAAATGGGTCTTTTACATGAAATTGTGTAGGTGGCTTGATATTTTAGGTTATTTATAGGGGTTCTTGGCATCAAACCCCTGACCTAGACAGCAATTTTGGGCTTTATAATCACGAAACCTAATGAGCTGCCAACCTAGACTAAACCTAGTATTCGAAGTCAGCTAAGCTGTCTAAGTAGTCAGCTCACTAGGTCTTGAGATGCATCCAGTGAGTCCTTATACAAATACAGCTCTGTAAATGTTTAAATACTGTTTACAGTAGAATTAAGGAGCTTAAGGCTGGTGTTCCTTTTATGTAAATGTAATTTCTCACTGTGATCAAGAGTTGTCTCACCCCATCATTCCGTTAAGGAAGCATTATTGTTCTTGATTGCAGTTTACAGCACAAGTAGGTTGAGTGGGAGCAATGGTGAAGTATTTCAGCTGTGCAGGATTTCTGAAGAGCTCATGGGACCAAGTGTTTCTGGCATTCTGGCAGCGATACCCCAACCCCTACAGGTACAGGTCATTTCTGCTGTACTTCAAAGTGAATTTATCATTTTACATTAACATTATTATTTCTCCTGTTCAGTAATCATGTTTTGACTGAAGACATCATATTTCGGGACATGACTCCAGAGAACCAGCTCATTTCCAGACGTCTCTTGACCAAAACGAGCAGGGCACCTCGCTGGGCGGAGAAGTTTCTTCCCGCTCACATGGCACAGAAGGCTTTTATCATTGAGGACTCCATAGTGGATCCTGAGAGCAGAAGCATGACCACACTGACCTGGAACATCAGCCATGCCCGTGTGATGGTGCGCTGCCGTTCTGCCTGCTGTCTGTGATGAGAGAATCAGTCTAAGCTTGTCAAAACCTTTTAGAATAGATTCTAAGACATACTCCAGACAGCTGTGCAATAAATGTTATTTACTATATTCAGTATAGTAAATGTACTATACTATAAACTCAGTATATGTTTTATTTGATGATTGTACTCTTGTGTCTTCCAATGATAAATAATATACAAGCGTTCATTGTAAGTTTTCTGAGAGTACAAATATTTATATATAAATTTAGAATCTGTTAGTACATGAAGCATTATAGTCACTTTAAAGATGTTTTATTGGATGTGATAGCATACATTCCTGTGACTAACCTGGCCAGACACACTAAGTACACAATCTGCATTATGTTTTCTGTGTGTAGCGTATTGAGGAGCGCTGTGTATACAGAGTGAACCCTGACAACAACAGCTGGACTGAGATCAAGAGGGAAGCCTGGATCTCTTCCAGCCTGTATGGACTGTCTAGAGCTGTTCAGGTCAGTGGGTGAAAGAGAGGGTTGTAAACAGGATCCCATCATGTTGATTTTATAGTTGACTTCATGACAGCAGTGCACACAGTCTGTTTAATACATTTTAATAACATACAGTGTCAGGTTGATGTACGGTAGTTGATGACATGCACAGCTCACAGCTGTTGAGTCTACAGTAAGATAAACTCACTTAAACTTTCACAGCACTTTGCAACTATGAATGGTCTCCATCCCTGTCCCATTTTTAGGAGTTTGGTCTTGCCCGCTTTAAAAGCAATGTCACGAAAACCATGAAGGGTTTTGAGTATGTCCTGGCAAAGATGCAAGGTAAGATTCAGCTATAGTTCAAGCATGTAGTGCTTGCTTCGTTGTTTTTTTTTTTGTAAACTTCCATTGCTCATCCGGATCTTATTATCACACAGGTGAAACGCCCACAAGAACTTTGTCAGAAACTGCAACTGTGAAAGCCCGAGAAACTGCGCTCGCTGCCAAAGAGAAAGCTAAAGATCTGGCCTCTCAAGCTCAGAAGAAGCAGTATGTATAATGGTTATGACGCAACCAACATCGTGGACATACTCTTACAAAAATTCCGAACAGAGCTGTGCCAATCCATCATGCAGGTTATTACTAAAATACACAAGATCTGAAATGGGTGCGTAACTGTTGGGGGTTCTTCAAGAACACTGTTGAGAAGCATTGATAGAGCACACATTAGAAGGAATTGGATGAGGAACTACAGACAAACCTTTGGAGACATGAGGGTTATCTCAGGAGTTGAGATGATGAATGAAATCTTGTCTGTTCAGAGTCTTCAGGATTAGAATTAATTTCATGAACCAATGTGCCCTTCAACCAAAGCCCTCCAGTAAACTTGATTTAATGCAATACCCAACATTCTCCTTCTTTGTTTTATTTTACATGATGTTTTTATCTGGAAAATAATTTGATTTTGATAATTTTGTCATCTCTGGGTCGTCATATTCACTCTGAGATTTTGTTTAGCAACGTAATTTGCTGCTTCAAATTGAAGTTCTATTTGCATTGATGGTCCACAGTTCCAGCAGTGTTGTGCAGCAGGGCCTGGACTTTGGCACTTGGGAGAATGTCAGAAAGTGGATTACAATGTCCATATACAAATGTGAAAGTTGTCATAGAAACTGTTGACTGAATGACTGAAACAAATGCATTTGTTTAATGAAATTATTTTCTGTCTATGTAATTTCATGCACCATTTCTAAGAATTGATGGTATTTAAAATAAATTATTTCAATAAAACTGTAAACTGATGGAATTTAAGTTACCCTTCTCATTCAAATTTAAACTTCTAGATGGTAAAAGACTGAATGCTGTGCACTCTATATATTATATGTACAACCTGAATTCCGGAAAAGTTGGGACTTTTTAAAATTTTAATATGAAAACTAAAAGACTTTCAAATGACATGAGCCAATATTTTATTCACAGAACATTCATGGAACATAGAGAACATAACAAATGTTTAAACAGACAAATTCTACACTTATCCACTAAATGAGCTCATTTTAAATTTGATGCCTGCTACAGGAATTCGAGTTTCTAAATTCCCAACTCCTGGAATTCGGGTTGTAAACTGCTACAGTTGAGGACAAAATTATTAGCCCCCCTATGAAATTTTAAGTTTCCTCAAGATATTCCCAGGTACCTATTTAACAGAGCAAGGAATTGTTAACACAGCATTTCTGAACATACTATTTTTCGTTAGAAGGACCAAAATATTTATATTTGCACACCAAACATTATTTAAGAAAAAGCTAAAATGACCAGGGACATTGTTATTAGCCCCCTATAAGAAATGACCATTTATTAAGTCATCGCACAAGCCACCTTTGTGCAGTGATGTGCTTTACCTTCACAGGTGATGTGCGTAAAGGTGATCAGGTGAAACAGGTGATCTCACTCAATAAGTTAAATTAAGGTATAAAAGCCTCAGTATGGGTCATTGAGCTGTCATTTGAGAAAGCAACATGCCAAAAACAAAGGAAATCGGTTTGGACTTGAGACAAAGAATTATTGATGCACATTAAACAGGAGAAGGATATACAAAGCTATCCAAGC
>JAZGTK010002700.1:0-17123 GCA_036877625.1 Ambastaia sidthimunki | reverse complement strand
TTTCAAAGACACTGGAAAGAAAACTAGTGAGAGATGTGTCTAAAGACCCCAGAACAACTGCCAAGACACTAGCGAATGACTTGGCCATTCAGGAATCATAGTCCCTAAGAAGACCATCACTAGAGCTCTGCACAGGAATGATCTGCGAGGTTGCAGACCAAGAAAAACTCCACTTTTGAAGAAGACACCTTCAAGCCAGACTTAAGTATGCTCAGCACAACCTGGAGAAAGATTATTCATACTGGAAGCATGTCTTATGGTCTAATGAGCCTAAACTAGAGCTCTTTGGCCACAGAGACACTGCTTACGTTTGGAGAAAAAAGGGAGAGGCATTCAACCCAAAGAACATCGTCCCCACAGTGAAACACGGTGGTGGGAGTATTATGCTGTGTTGCTTTGTGTAATATTTTCACTTCTGTGTGGAATATAAAATAATGTAAGCATCCAAAATAAAACTAGGATGTCTAAAAAAAGCTGTTAATTTTTTTTTGCTCTGGTTAAAAGCACTTTTGAAATACTTTTAAAACGATGACTATTTTGTAGGGGGGCTAATTTTGTCCTCAACTGTATTTGTCATGTTCTGGTCTCTCAATGTCTATAGGATTATTTTGCCAGGTTGTTTGAGCCCTTCAAAAAGTAATAGCACATCTCTCCACTATGATCCACAATGTTTGAGGTATAATTTATGCTTTTATTTTGAGTTTTACACATGGTGGTAGGGCAGGGGTTTTTAATCCATGTTCCTGGAGGTCCACAGACCTGCAGAGTTTAGCTTCAGCCTGCTCCAACAGTGTTGCCTGGGTGTTTCCACCAGTCCAAAGACACTGATTATCTGCTTCATGTGTATTTAATTAAAGCTGAAGTTAAATTCCATTGGAAACGTCTGTGTTAGGCCTTCGTCCAGTTCTTAAGTATGAGCAGTAGCTTTATCAACTCTCGAAGGGGACTGCTAATCCCAGGCTCTCTGTGTTGCCCTGCAGTTTCTCTAGTCTGATGTGCAGATCTCTCTGCTCCCAGCACAGACGGTCCTTTAACAGCTCAGCACGGTCATTCTGTTTCTGCAGGTTCTGCAGAGCACACAAGGATCTTTGCATTCTCTATTAATTCAACTTTCTACATTCTCTTATCTGTCAATAGCATTAGTCATTGCTCCGAGAAGAAACATCCTGTAATTCTCTCCATCTTTCATCTCTCACCATCTTTTTTGTTTGGGTGACACCAAAAATTGGTCATTTTTAAGGCTAATACAAAGTGAAACTGCTGTGACATTGTTAGGTATAAGAAATAGCAAAGTCACAAAACATCATTCTTTAGGCAGTGATGCCGTTCCTGTATGTAATCTAAAGTTGTGCATTAACATGTACATTATCAAGGTAAACGGGTTTCACATCCTAAATTAAAACAGCTGGGACACTGTATTTGATTTATCAGCATTTAGGACCTGAGTAGGATCTGTTTTATAATTTGCATTTTACTCATTTCATCTTGTTACTTTTTTTGTTTATTTAAGGTAAGACTTATTTCCAAATCAGTACATTCTAGGACATTTACAAGGAAATCTGATATTTGACTGTTTTTTAGTTATAAATATAAAAGCACAATTTAAATCTACTCTGTTAGTGACTGCATCAAATCCTAGCAGGGGCCATAAAATAGTTTGAACATTTGAAATGGTGCACTCAGAGTAACGGATCCGGTAAGCTGTGGAGTTCTGGTTTGTACATGCAGCGCTGCTACATTTTTAAATCTATGGCGATTTCGTGCCTTTGTGTACAATAAGGAAGTGAAATGTAGGTCACCTGTTTAAGTGTAAACTCTGAGTATGTTAACCCTGAAATGTGGGAAACTCTGGGTTTTCCGTTTCAGAAACAGAGGTATTTCAAACCTGAGAAAGTAGGGTAAGTCAAGCCAGTTTCTGAAAGAGAGGTAACCTATACTCTGAGTCAGTTACAGTGGTAACTTACTCTGTGAACCTAACCTGGTCAGGAGCAGGTTTTCTTCATTAAACCCAGAGTTTTTTTTCGGTCTCCCCCCCTTCTTTTCATTCCTCATTCATTCAATGCCTCATTCAAAAACCTTATTCATTCTTTCGGTACATTAATTCATTGCACATATTTATGTCTTGCAGACTGCTAAAAAAGTGAAAATGGCATGTAGAGGTGAAAATCCCTTTTGTAGAGGATCCTGTAGATGAGGAGGCTGCATTAATTTACAGGGAGTTACATTTATGACGGGAAAAGATTTTGAGGCCCTGAGTGGATTTTTGTCATATCCTCATGCGTTTTTTTAGTGGTACCGCTTTTTTAGACAGTCAAATGAATATATCCATAATCTCATCCATCCTTACATCAGAAACATCACCCATTGTGGCCGTGCTCTTACATCTGAGCAGATGCTTTGTGTTGCTTTACGTTTCTTTGCAAATGGTAGTTTCCTGTATAACGGGATGCAGAGCACATTAGTAAGGCCACTGTATGCAGAACAGTAAGGAAAGTGTGCCTCGCTCAAAAACGCTTTTTTGCTCATTTTTGTGGTGTTTCCTGGACAAAAACCCCTGAGAGTCATCAAAGAGGCGTTTCACAGGATTGCAGGTTAGTGGTTTAGAAAACATTTTACATGAGGCTACTCTGAAAAATTATGATCAGTTAATAACATGTTTCTGCGACCTCTGGAAGTAACCTAATAATTAGAATTCCCTTCAGGGTTTCCAAATGGGATTGGATGCATTGATGGCACACATATTCCCATCATTGCACCCTCCAAAAATGAAGCTATGTCAACAGGAGGTCTATCCCCATTATTAATACAGGTACACTGAATAACCTATGGTTTCTAATGGTCAAAGACTACATCACAATACAGTAACTCACATGTCTTATTCTTTGCAATGTCAAGATCATATGTGATGCTGCACATATCATCACAAATGTGGAGGCCAAGTGGCCCGGCTCTGTTCATGACTCACGAATGTATCGTGAGTCGACCCTGAGCAACAGGCTGGAACGTGGCAAGTACACGTATGTAGTGATGACAAAATGAGGCTTTATGAACCAATGGGGCTTTCCAGCCCAAAGGTTCATTACCCGAAGCCTCATTGAATTGTTCTCACTAGTGACACCTACTGTGCAAAGGAATATATGACAGACAAATCAATTAATCCTGAGCCAGAGTATCCTGGAATGCCTATGTTTGAAATAAACTATTTTTGCCACTCTGTCTTTATGAACATAAGAGTGTGTGTTTTCATGGAAATATTATTAATTGAGTGTTATGATGATGGTGAATACACAAAATAAATACATCAAATATATCTACTACTGAAACTGAGTGCAAGAGTGTTTATGGAACTGGGTGTGCAAACGTGCTTGAGGTTAAAACCCTTTTTATGTGGAAGCTATACTCAAAACGAAATGATCACGTGTCCCACAGAATCTGAGGCCTTGTTTGTCATCAGTTACGTGATACTTACGCAAACGATACAAGCCTCGAACCAGGGCTTCATCTGGTAAGCCCCTTTTTGCTCGACACAGGCTCAGAAGCCTCGCTTCGAATCACACATCACTACACATATGCCCTATACACTTATTTCAAAGCATGTACGCAATACACACTTACAGGGGCACTTCTGCAGCACTAATGCAATGTGAACTGTCTTACAGGAGAGATTAATGGCTTTCTGCTGGGAATCAAAAATGCTGCTGCACTGCAAGACACTGGATGCTATTTAGTTATTTAATATGTCAAATGTTTGTAAAGTAAGGTAGCCTACACCAATAATATGCTCAAGCCTTCCCTGATTGAATTACGTTTTTATATTTCATTTTTAGCTGCTGCCACGTTCTTTTTATGCCTGCAGGATTGCACCTACATAAAAATTAAAATTAGGTTCAATAATGTACTGTTCTTTCAGTTTTACTTCTGATATTATTACAGCAGTGTTGGGTAGGTTACTCTAAAATAAGTAGATTAATGTGATAATTACTGTCCCTAAAAAGTATTGGATTAGTTATTACTAATTGCTTTATAAATCCCATATCAACCTCAACCAAAATACAAGGATATACACAAAACTGCACCTTTAATTCGTAAAAAAAATCTGTATTTAATGTAATTGCATCACAATTTACTTCCATTAAATTACAGAAACATTAAGAGTAATCCGTTACTTTTTCAAGTGAAAATTAAATTACAGTAATTACATTACTAAAACTTACGCATTGACTCAAGCAGCTATCTAGCTTCTCCCAAGCTAACTCTCTATCTTTCTTTCTTTCTTTCTTTCTTTCTTTCTTTCTTTCTTTCTCAGAAACAAGATTATTGGCCACTTCTCTCTAGTTTTTCTCGTGTTTATTTAACGATTGTTTATCAATTACAATATTGCTAAGTGTTTTTAAGTTTTATATTTAGTTTTTGTTTGATCATTGACATTACCTTTGCATATTTGACTGTCACTCAGCTTGAAATTTGCAAAACTTGCACGCAGCCACTACAAAACGTTCCTGGAAATGTTTGGTTTTGGTTGTCATTTGTTGAAATAAATGTATATATAAAAACAGAATAATGTCTGCTAAATATGACCTACAATCTCCGATTCCTCTCCATGGCCATGGGATACTGAATATTTACAATGACAACAGTAAGTCAACAGTTACATATAAATGCTTCCGTCAAATAAAATGAGTCGACATCTGGCAGCTTGCTGAACACATTTTTATTTGGATATTTCTACCATATGATGTCTGTAAAAGAAGTGACTGCATGCTTGACGGTGTTTTAATGGTAATCACATACAATGTGAAGAGAATTATACACAACTATAGTGAAAACAGCAGTGCATCATGCAGTGCAGTAAAATAGCATATCCTATCTGCAAACAATACCATAAAAAAAGAAATAGATTTAATTTCAAGGAAAAACTAAAACAAATAGTAAGCAGGTATCTATATGATCAGAATCTGTGTCTGTCGGTTCGCTGCTACCAGTGCTTTGCTGCGGCTCTATCAGACGCATAGAAGACGGAAGCATAGTGACGAAATGAAAACACGCGCTTTGGCAAAAATGCTTAGCGGACGTCACGTTACGTGAAGATGTGGAGAGTATCAAAATAAAAGTACATTTAGATATTTTTTTTGTGTGGAATCGATCGATTGTATCATTAGACATTTAATCGATTGTTTAAATCATCACCCCTACCAATGTTCTTTAAACATATCCTAAAATTATTTTTAAAATTATAATTATAAAATATTTTAAATAAAAATAGATAAAACAAAAAATATTATTTTTCAATCAATAAAATAATACAAACAAATAATAAGTAAACAAATACATCTAAACATTGTTATTATTATTATTATTGGAAGAGTTAGTTGCACCAGCTGCACCAGCTGATTTAAATTTTAACGTATTAAAAAATGAAAATGCAATATTAAATGTAATTTACAATTTTAATAATGAATTAACATAATATTTAGCAGTAATAGCTTTTCATACGTGACCGGAAGTGTCCGTGTAACGTCTGTTTATTATGCGCAGCAGCTGATCATTAGCCAGAGTCTCCAGACAAAACAACTTATGCGCACAGACGTGTCCCTCTATACAATCTCCAAAAATATTGGCTTGGCTTGTTTTTAAGTGAAATAGGTCAGGAGAATGTTTGTTGTGTGACAACAGAATGTTTGTTAAATGAGGACGGTGGTCGGTGTTTTAGCTAGCGGTATTGAGCGCAGCATTCAGGGCCTGCTGGAAGTGTCTGTTGTTGTTTTGAGCATTATATAACATGATGGAAGACAGTGGACAGTGTCAGAGTTGAACTTCGGCCTACACCAAATTTCAGCAGGAGACAAACGTCAGTGCATTCAATGCAAAACAGCTAGATCAAAACGAAAACAACTCCGTCTGCAGGCAAAAACATGTGGTGGAAACTCTTCTTTCTGCTTCTTTATTTTTTCATGTTATTCATTCTGGCTCGATTTTTTGAGGCCATCGTCTGGTATGAAACGGGAATTTTTGCCACCCAGCTTGTGGATCCAGTAACACTGAGTTTTAAGAAACTCAAAACCATCCTGGAGTTTCGTGGACTGGGATACTCAGGCCTTGCAGATAAGAGAGATGTGAGGGAACTGGTGGAAAATTCGGGTAATTCTCTTGAAAATCAACATCTTTTTTTGTGGTGTAAAAATACAGACTTACAGATCTCAATGTTTGTTTTGAAGGGGAGCTGATGCAGGGGGAGCTGTATTCTGCTCTGAAGAATGAGAAGGAGCAGGTGTGCTCTGACTCTAGCACCACTTTTAGTGGAGAAATGCACTTTTATGAATTAGTGGAGGACACTAAGGATGGTATCTGGTTAGTTCAGGTTTGTATGAATCTTTCTCTTTTATAAATGTTCAGAAACTGCAACCACAGCACTACCTGCTAATAGCACTGCAGTTTTATGCCTTTATTAGTGATGGTTAGCTGATTAATCTGATAATAGTAAGTTATTTTAGTTAAACAAGCCCATTCATTGTGGCCAGTGTCAGTTCGAAAATCTACTGAATGCAATGTTTTGCACATTTTTAAGAAGTAGGTAATTAGTAGATAATTTTTTAGTTCATTTGTTTTTATTTAGATCTACACCGTATTTGCTATTACCAAATTGTACTGTGTAATAAAACTGTATTATATTGACAGTTAGTCACTGACCACTGTAGAGATCACTATGGGTGCTGGCCATTTAAAAATAATTTCGTGCATTGTAAAATGTTACGAGCCTTTAAAATAGGATTAGTTATTTATTGTTTCAGCAAAAATATTAATGGTGGATTATTTTCTAATCCTAAATGTGAACGTGTGGGGCAACAGAGTTGAATGCTGTTTCTAAATGCACACACCTTTCTATAGTGGTGCAACGGATCACAAAACTCATGGTTCTAATCACGTTACGGTTTCTGAGTCATGGATTGGATCATTTTTTTTGGATTAGAAGAAAAAGAAAGGAAACAAATCTAACTTTTCCATTTTTTACAAGAAAATGCTTTTTGTTTTTGACAAAAATAACCAATAGAACTTATGATTTTACCAGCTGAATAACCAGCTAAATAAATACAGTCGTGGCCTAATGGTCAGAGAGACTGACTTGTGACCCGAAGGTTGTGGGTTTGAGTTTTGGGTCCTGGTACACTGACATTCACTTTTAGCATGCTAAATTTATGTGCAAAGCAAGATATCTGTGACCCCAGCCTAGTCTCTGCCACTGCATATACTTGGTTTCTGGTATTATCTGTGGTAACCGGGATATTACAAAATGTATTGAGCCTTTTAACTTTCACTCTGCTACTGCTTCTATAAGTACCTGCGCCCTGCGCTAGATTTGTGCTTGTGTGACGCTCACAGTGGGGGCCTGTCTGTAGCATTGGACTTGGCATTTTCCACTCCGGTGTGATGTAGTGAGCAGTCACAGTTACAAGGGTTTCTGTCGCCATGTGATGTCGATCACAAGGGCTCAAGCCATTTCAACATATTTTAAACCCTTTGTTTTCCACAACAGAGTATGGCCTCATGTCTGCAGTGATAAACATCCCAATAGATTTGGTAATCGCTTTAGCCCATTCTGATTCTGCTGCAATGGGCTGCTTATTAAATGCAATTAAAATTAAATAGTTACGAAATTAAACAATATCGGTGGTAAAAAAAAACTGTCACTCTGCAATCGTTAAAAAATTAAGTTAATCTGCAAATTCAAAAAATTATTAAATAAAATCCATGGGTCACATAAGTTCTGAACCTTGGGTCATGATCTTCATGGATTACGGTTCAACTGCGATCTGTTGCACCCCTACTTTTGTATATGATTCTAAAGACATGTTTTTGAATATTAGGTAATAGCTCAAGATAGAAATCCACTGTTGAGCACTGCCAACTGGGGCAAAATGGTACAGAAGGTTTCCCAGTTTGGCATTCGAACGGGCACTTTCAACTGTTCAAGTGACTCAAGGTAAGAAATTATTTAAACATGTAAGCAGTATTCATCTAGTATGTAGGATGTGCGGAGTAGTACAGTGTGTGAAATGTGTTCGTTAAAAAATGTGTTGGGAATATGTTGTTGTCATAACTTTGCTGGTAAATTAAAACAAATAACAAATAAGGATGTCCAAGATGGTACCAAAAAAGTAATTAAAATATGTCTTTTGAAATGCATGTGCCAGCGTAGAAATGTTGATCTAAAAGAATCTTCACTGATAAAACAACGTTTATCAATGGTTTTTTAACAATGGTTTTCTTACTACATTATTTCAAAATTACTTCTTCCACTATCACTTTGATTTGGTGTAAAAATGTGTTGAAATTTAATAATATTTTAAACTTATTTTTGGATGAAAAAATTTGGACATGTCTTCAGAGATGAACCCAGGGTTGTAGTGTATTGGGTCTTTAATCATCATACACTCTTGCCTGGGCAACCCAGCCAGAGGTGATCCGCCCCAACTTTTGTCCAAGTGGCACACTAAGCCATAGATCCCCCCTTCAGGTCCATAACCACGGTGAAGCCTTTTCTGCAGCCTCCAAGATGTTCTTGATGGCCCACCTGCGCTGCAGCTCTTTAACACCAAAGGTTTTAAAGATTCGCTGTTATGATTTTTCAGCAAAATACCAAGACCCAACTTCAACTGGTTTACAGCGTGCTCTCCATTCATAACTCCAGCCCTATGTGACGAGGTATGTATATTTCTGGCTCTAGTACGCTTTCTCTATCCAGTCTTCCCAGGAAAACTACTTGCTTTGTAGACACTGATGTTAACACCAGGTCTGGGTGAAGCAATATGGCTGTGATGTTTTCTGGAAACTTAAGCTGCCTTCCTAGGTTGACCTGGAGCTGCCAGTCCTGTGTGGTGCCAAGAAACCCTACTATAGAGCTAAGCTGACCCTCTGCCTTCTTCCCAGCTTTATGAAGGTGATGTACTGTTTAGGGGCATGCTGATTCTTACTTTCTTGGATTGCTGAGCTGATTTTGTCCACCAGAGACCTTAAGACATGGTCATGGCATCAGCGGTATCACCCTTCCCCCAGTGCCTTTGGGCAACAACTGAGGATGTGCTCCAAGGTCCCCCTTATCTGGTTCATTTGCCATTCCCCATTTATGCAGGTTAGGATAGTTTTCTTTAGCGCTTCCACAGTTATTGTACCAGTCATTGGTACACTAGAAAGGGCCAGACCAGCCTTGACGGAACTGCATGTTGATATCCAGGCTTTGAATTTTCCTGGAAGCCCTGATTTATCAGTTGCGGCAAGCCAGTCTGTGAAGCCACTCCTGGTGTGTTGCATTGCAACTGTGTCCTTCAGGAAACTGTCAAAGATCTTGCCCGGGCTCCTGACCGTTTTTCTTGTGTCAATAATAGAATCTGTGTCCCTCCCAGGGTAAAGTGAAACTGGTCTGCCACTCTTCCTATTTTCAGAACTAGAGACCTGCATTTTTGAGCTCTTTCCTTGCCTTTCCTATGATGCCACTCAGCCTGTCTCAGTGTAATGAGCCTCTTCCTCATAATGTCTGTGAGGTCTGACAGGGCAGCTTCTCTTTCTCCTTAGCCAACTTGAATTGGCACTTCTGAGATCTTGAGTTCTTGCCTCAACTGCTTGATCTTATGTTACAGCCTGTGTGGGCCTGTTGGATAACCGTTCTGGGCCTATACTCATTATGATGTTTCACATAAGCCCTATTCGGACGGGACTAGTTTTCCAAACAACGTTCGAGTTACAATTCTTATCAGCCAATGTCTGTGATTTCACGTACGGATTCAGACGGGACTAACATCTCTGTGTTTATAACCGAGGTAGGAGTGTCTGTGTTTTATATGTGGGCATTGCAGAAGATCACGTGTTCAGGATGCGTGGATTGCGTATGGAAATTAAAATGTTATCAAATGTATTTTGAAATTAAGTGATCCTAACTTATTTAGGGTTTTGTAAACATTTAATGTAATAAAAAAAAATCAAGAGATTGTACAGTAGTTCATGCTGACCAAAACATGCATGAAAAAGCGTTTTGGAAAAACCATTTTCAGCAATCACAGACATTCACATTTTTGGGGGGATTTGTGTTGCTTGGAGGTTCCGGTCACTGTGGCGTGGCTGCAGACCAGGTGCCTCCTCTGTCTGACCGCTCTGGTTCTGTAGTCAGCACAGGGTTGCCACCCCCCCCTTTGACAAAGGGTTCTTCATAGCTTATTTGGGCCTGCAGTTTGGGTTGCTAGCTCTTGCTGCTCCCAGATGCCGTCTTTCTGTACTATATGCTTTCTCTCTAGCCATCACCATTCTTTTCATAGACGTCATCCAGTCTTTTCTGGAGGTCACTGACAGAACCAGAAGTAATAGTTCTAGCATACATATTCTGGTGCTATTTGGGCACGTTTAATAATTGTTTAATAAACCATACACCCTCGCCCAGGCGACCCAGCCAGGGGTGATCCACCTTTAACTGGCTCACAGCATGCTCTCCACCCATTACACCAGCACACTGTGACGAGATCTGCATATTTTGCCTTCTTGCGGTCATACACTTTCTCCATTCAGTCTTCCCAGGGCACAGTAAGTTCCCGTAAAACCACTTGCTTTATAGACTTTGATGTTAACACCATGTTTGGGCGGAGCGAAATAGCTGTGATGCTTTCTGGGAACTGCCTTTCTAGGCTGACCTGGACCTACCAGTCCCACGCAGTGGCAAGACGCCCTCCTGTAGAGCTGGACCGACCCTGTGGGAATGTACTGTTTGGGGGCATGCTGATTCTTACTTTCTTTAGGATCCCTAAAATGATGTGTCCACCAGACCTTTTTAACACGTGGTCATGGCACCAGCAGTATCACCCTTCTTCCAATGCCATAGAGCAACAAGGATTTGCTCCAGGGTGCCCCACTTCTGACACAGTTGGCATTCTGTATTTGCCATTCCCCAGCTATGTGGTTGGATGGGCTAAGGGAGAACAGTGCATAATTAAACTTAATGCGCAGTGGTTTAGCTCTCCAGGGCTCCTTCCAGGTGATCTTGTGATGCTCTGCATGCTCCTGTCTGGTCCAGACTCGTTTGTATACGCTAACCTTCTTACTGTAGCGTTTTTCCATGTCTGCTTATCTCATCCTGTACCAGTTAATGCTTTTCTTTCCCATGGCCATGGTCATAAAGTGGTTGCAGAAGTTTAAAGCATGTTTATCATAAAACAGGTGTATTAAAAAAGTCATTGTGTGTATTAGATAATTTTTAAAATTAAGTCATTGACCCGTTTGTATGTCTTTGTTAGGTATTGCCATAAACGGGGCTGGATGAAGTCCACTCTCATCATGTCTGTCCCACAAACCTATGCATCCAAAGGGAAGGTCATGTTGAAGGAGTATAATGGCAAACGCATTGAGACTGAGCACATTTTTAAGTGGATGACTGCTCATGTGGCCTCTCGCATCAAAACCATCCGTTTCTCCCAGCAATTAATGAATGACTGGTACCAAATGGAAAAGCAACCAATAAAAATGTTCTTGTTTGCCAAACTGTTTCAGCCCCCAACCTTCTTTTCAACTCTCAGCATTAAATTCACAGGTCGAATTGAGTTTATATTCGTTGATGTGCATAACTGGGACAATGACACCTGCTTGGAGGAGATTGGGGTGCGGCAGATGCCCTCATACATCCTCAAAACACCAGAAGGTATATACAAATATGGCAATAGCACTGGGGAATTCATTTCCCTGCATGCCATGGACACATTTCTTCGCTCTGTACAGCCCGAAGTCAATGACTTGTTCATTTTAAGTTTGGTCACATGCAATTTAATGGCATGGATGGACCTTTTCATAACCCAGGGAGCCACCATAAAGCGCTTTGTGGTTTTAATCAGCACACTTGGGACCTACAATTCCTTACTTATAATTTCCTGGCTACCTATCCTTGGCTTTCTTCAGCTTCCATACTTGGATAACTTCTACGAATACAGCTTAAAACTGTTGCGCTATGCAGACACCACTACTCTTGCCTCATGGGTCAGAGCTGACTGGACCTTCTACTCTTCTCATCCAGCTCTTTTTCTCAGCACTTATCTAGCACATGGCCTTCTCATCGACTATTTTGAGAAGAAAAGAAGATGTAGCAATGAAGACCAAAATGCAAACAACCTGGAATGGTTGTCAAGTCTCTGGGATTGGTACACCAGCTATTTGGTTCATCCCATTGCCTCCTTCCAGAACTTAGAGTCAGACTGGGATGAGGATCCTAATTTCCTTTTAGAAAGATTGGCTTTTCCAGATCTCTGGCTTCACCCACTTGTTCCTATAGACTACATCAAGACCCTACCCACCTGGAAGTTCAGACTCGCACAGCTTACGGCGTCCAACCAAGTGGACCATGAGAACCAACAGAAACCTGCAGTGTTCTCGGATGACGTCTCCAGTAATGAACAGGAAGCACATCGCTATAGCTCTGAAGTTCTTCACTGTAATGAAGAGTGTTCAGCTGCAAAGCCAGTAGAGTTATGTTCTGATAGAGAGGAACAGGACACTGACTGGTCTCATTGGCCCTGTGGCATGCTCCACTGCACTGAGTGTGTTGTATGTCTTGAAAACTTTGAAGCTGGTTGCCTTGTGATGGGGCTACCGTGTGGCCATGTTTTTCACCAGCAGTGCATCATTGTCTGGCTGACCGGTGGACAGCACTGTTGTCCTGTGTGCCGATGGCCGCCCTACAAGAAAAGACTAGTGAGAAAGCTTCACACAGCTGAGCAGCTCCAACCAGAATAGCCCTCCTATAATTTTGTTTTCTGCAATTATTTTAAAAACAGAAAAAAAACTAAAACCTTGATGTGTTTATTATTAGTCTTTAGATTTGTAACATTGGCTCCATTGGTGTTTTAATTTGCACATTTATTAAGGTATAACATAAAGGTATATTTCACAATATTGTTAGATTTTATTTATAGGGAAAAACTTTATTTTGATCATATGCCTAAACTTTATGGTCATATGGTTGAAATGTATCCATTGTAGAATACATCCCAATAAGAAAGCAAAAATCTGTTTCCTGTACCATGAATTACATCTTATATAGGTTCAATGTCTGTTCAATGTATAAATGATTAATCTGTCTAAAAATGAGTTGTCTAAGGCATTGGGACTTGAGGGGTTTTTTATAATAAAAAAGATAAATGCTGTGGGCATGTGAATTTAGAAAAAAAACAACAACAAAAAAGAACAAGTTAACTTGAAATTTCTTAAACTGTGCTGTGCATAGTGCAAAATGACATGGCCAATGACATGCAATTTTCTGTAATCTGTAATTGTCTTGTTGGAGCATGGTAGTTTTGTCTTTGGATAAAATTTTGCCCTTAAATTTATACAAAATCTAACTCTTAACCCCATTGAATTCCACTGGTTGTTGGTCAAAATGTGATTTGGAAACACAAAGATGTAATGACATTTAATTAAATAAAGTCAAATTTTCTCATTTGTTACATGTGGATGTACTTGGTTTGGTTAAACCACTTTTTGTGCCTAATGTCACAATTTATCTGTATGGAGATTTAGGCGCTGTAATTACAATTTGCATCATAAAACATGCGCACTATAACCTTATTCTTTAAAAGTCGAAGATATAGGAAATCACTTACCACCATGTCTTACTGTGGTAAATTGTTGATAAATTGTGTAAATTGCTATGTTAAATTGTGTGATATTTTGAGGACTATGCTAGATCCCAGCTATGTCTAGGGACAGGGACCTGTCTTTACAAGACAGGGTGACATTTGTGGACTTAAACAACTACCCAAAACACCCTAGCAACTGCATAACAACATGATTTTAAAAAAATCAGAAAATGTGAGTAACCACCCATGAAACAACCAAAATGAACAAACTTTTGCATAGGCAGCTTTTTCCTCATCTGGTCATCAAAATACAAAAAGTAAAATCCTGAAAGCTTCTTGTTGCGTTATAAAAGATCCTATACTAATGTTCTATGGGTTTACATTAATAGTTTTAGTAACTGTTTTTTTTTTTTTTAATGCAGAACTTGAATGTACAAATAAAACCAGGGAAAGAAACCGTAGTTATATCTCATACAATAAACAGCCACAATGACAAACAGAAAATAATAACACCATAGCTTTGCATACATCGTGAAAAGAAAATTATGTACCTGAAATGAATGTGTGAAAATGAAAAAAAAAAGCGCAATAATAAAGTTAAATCATAAAGTTAAATCACTGTTTAATTGGACTAAACCTCCTGGTATAGATTTAGATTAAAGAGTTGTATTTCTTGGATGGGACTTAAATGTTAAGGAAATTCATGAATTGCTCGTAGGCTAGAATATTAGAACATTGAATCATCAAACAGAGGTAGAATGCAAGTAAGGTTATTGTTGAACCATCTAAGAAAGAATAGAGACTTATTCCTTACAGTCATATCAGCATTGTTCCAAAGGTAAACTTTGTGCAATTTACACACGAGAAGCAGTGTTGGGAAGGCCACTCTGAAACTGGAGTTTGACAAGCTACAAGCTGCTCATAGGTTTAAGTAGTTAGGATAACCTTCTTACTACTTACCCTTCTGAAGTAGTTAGCAGCAATAAAAGGTAAAAATCAAAATGTAGCTAGCTAATATGAATGTACTTTGAATTCTTTTCACAGATTTGCACAATATGTATTTTATCCAAGATACACACAATACTCAAATATGAATATATGCATAAATGTGCAGTCAGTGTAATACGTACGGATCTCTAGAGGTCTCTAGTAGATTGTCGAAGGTGCTGTAAGGTGGCAATCATGTCTGTTTCTATAGTAGGTTCTTCACTTTCTGTTAGACAAGCCCTATACTGATGCTGTGTCTTTCTCATTATGTGTGTGTGTTATTACTATATGTATTACTGATATATATTACCCATATAAGTCTTAAAATGAACAATTAAATTTGCAATAATATGTATTCTGTGTTATACATATTTTATAATTTTCCTGTTTTCTGTTTTTCTTTTCATTATATGTAAAGCTGCTTTGAAACAATGCAACATTGTAAAAAGCGTTATATAAATAAATTTTTTAATTAAATTGTTGAATTATTTATTAAATTGTTTGATCATTTAATTATCTTTCATTGTGTAATGGTCAGGTATTTGTATTGTGTTTTTGTATTTTTTGTGTATTGTGTGTATTTTATGGTATTACTGCAAATCCCTTATACCTCTGTCCCATAAGATGTTATTTTTCTATTTTCCATTTCCAAGGCGTATCTTGCCTAACATGCTACCTATCATTTTAACTAACTACATGTTGCATGGTCTCAGAAGTACATACTGTTTTAGTAGGCAGTCCGAATACATTACACTTTTATAGACCAGAGAGGTACGAGCCTTCACACATAATGATAGGTATTTTTGATGCACATCCATTTATTCAAATGGTCCAAATGTGTTTTAGTTTTTATTGGTTTAGCCTACTCTTTATTCATAAACCAACTACAAACCTAGTATCCCTTATTAGTTTCATTATATAAATCTTATTAATAATACCATGTATTATGTGTTGAACATGTTTTTTTTGTGTGTTTTATTTTTTTATATATCTCAGAATTATATGTAAAGCTGCTTTAAAACAATGTAATATTGTAAAAAGCACCATATAAATAAAAAATCTACTCAATAAAATAATTGAATTAGATTTTCTTTAAACGCATAGAACATTTTGCCCCAGAAAACTTTAAGTAGCAATCCAAGTTAAAAAATGTATCTATACATCATTGGAGTTTTGGTTTCGTTTAGGCTTGGAACAGACAATTCAGCAGCAAATAGTTGCTCCCTACCAACCTTTAAAGATTGTGGGTTTACATAAGATGCATTACCAGCATCAGGGCAGTGTATTTTAGTTTTAACCTTTAAGTTTGCACTCGGTTGGCTCCAAAGAGGGGACAATAAATATATCAGAAAGGTAAATAACATCAGCAAATTTCCAGAATTGAGCATGAGTGACAGCACAAGCAGGAAATGCAGTGGGGAAACTGGTGGCTAAACATGCCTGGCCATATACGTTAGGCTTATCTTCCATGATTAGAGATAAAAATACTCTGCTACCTGCTCATTCCCTAGAATTAGGCTGACCCCTGACACTGGCAATTCAGAGCAGACACCTGTTTTGACAGGTCGTTAGACTAACTCAGACTTCAAACCTACTTTATTTAAAGATACCTGCACACCGCCCAGTTCGACACCTCAGAGTCACGCACTTGAACCATTGTAAGACACCTCTGAAAAGGGAGTTATGCTATTAAGAATCAGAGACTGGGCAGCTCCAGTGTCTCTTAGTACCAAGACAGTGTGAGGTGGAGAATCTGGAGAAAGTGACACAGTTCCAGTCAATATAAAAGGCTTGAAACTATAGGTATCTGGCAACACGGGACCTGAAATTAGAGACCGCCCGCTGAATAAAAGCAACACTATAGCTTTAGCACTATTCTTTTGCTTCAACAGCTTACAGTCAGCAGATAGAAGACCAGGATCAAGACAGTATTACATGTTTGTCCCCATTGCGATTCGAGACTGGTTTATAACTGTTTTCTGGTCTACGTTCGTGGCTCGTCACTACTTTCAGTTATTTGAGGTTGGCTCCAAATTCCTGAAAACATTTTTTGATAGGTGCAAACCTATCAACAACTACCACAGCCTCAGAAAGTGTCTTTATAACTTTCAGATCATTTAAAAGAACAACAATGGACTCTGGTAAGAAATAAAAATTTAAAAAAAAACATTGGGCTAATACATCTCATATACCATTTTTAAAACTTGTAATCGTAATCGCTTGTAAACTCGTACATCTTTTTTATTGTGTAATGCATCTGTCAAATAAGTCACGTATGAATTTCATTCGGCTGGCCCAATCACGTCTTTAAATAACTCCCCGTCCACACACTTTGTGAGCTTGCAGCGCAAAATCAGTCAGAAAGATAATGGAGAAGAAACTTTTGCGGCAAGAAATTGCGTGAAAAAAGAAGCATACCCTTGCAGCAGACGCTGCAAAATGTGTGAAAATAACACAAATGTTTAATATATCGGCCGGACCTTCATCAGCTCCCGTGGCGCGTGACGCTGATGAAGGTCGTGGTCACAAAAGCAT
>JAZGTK010002699.1:0-30471 GCA_036877625.1 Ambastaia sidthimunki | reverse complement strand
GAGGACAGTGAACAATACAAAAACAGTAGAAAACATGGCGGAGAGTCAAAGAAAAACCTCCTACAGGTTACAAATCTTTCTGAAAGCTGACAGAAATCGGTAGATGTATCATTGCCAACGTAGGTACATTTTTCAAAGTAAATTCCACGAATTAATATGATGCCGATAAACTCAGAAAAAGGCTGCAAACATTTCAAATCAAAGATCAAACGTTAACAAAATGTAGTTTGAAAGCCATGATGTCACTTTAGCAACTATATTTTTCTTAACTTTTTTGCTTAATTTAACAATTTCTATTTTAAATATTTCTCAACTAATAAACAAAAATACCAAAGTATGCATGTTGTCCTACTGGCTTACATTACAGAGGAAGTTGCAAACTGTAGGTTTAATCGTATAATTGCTGTTGCTCTTACAGGCTGAATTAAATGTCAGTGATACATATCAGAACGAAAAACATTATGCAAATGAGAAGAGAGTAAACGCAGCTTGGAGACAACAGACAAATGACAGTTAGCCAGGAAGCCTAACATCACACGTCCAGTCTGTAATTGTTACAATTGTACAAAAAGGGGAAAATGAAAATCAGAAAAGTGGAGACCTGGGAAGATCAGCACTCATTTCTGCTGTAAACGGGTGGCTTTAAACTTGGACATCCTCTTGGGTGGCTCCTGAGGCACGTCCGGGCCCTGTTCCTCCAGCTTCCTCTCGGGGATTGTGGGTAAAGCGGGAGGGGCGATTGTCAGGTGAGGAATGGAGGAAGGCAGAGGATCTTTTTCAATCACTGTGCCTGTGAAAGCCTAAAAACAAGAAATTAAACATTTAAAGATTTATTATTCTTATTTGCGGAGCATGACATCTTTAGCAAAATAAAACCGTTTAAATTTACATCTAAAATAAATGGTGGTTGCTATGGTTTCATGGTAGTTGGTACTGGCCAACTCAAAAGATCCCACCTCCAAATATTTATGATAGTTAGTCCCCAGATATGACTAAAAAAACAAAAATCACTTCAATACTTATAACTAATAAAAGCCTCAGCAAGTCAGGGAATTATTCACGGCGGTAGAGAGGTGAAAATTATAGACCACAGCTTTAAAAACGTAAAGTTCAGGCTTGTTCAAACGTTTGCTCAAAGTATGAGCTACAGAAATGACCACTAATTAGTTTCTGTACCTCAAAGCGTGTGTTGGTGTGTGGGCTGATGCCTGTGGGACTCTCCTCCTCTGTAATGCCATCACTCGTATCGCTGTGTGTGGCTTCGTCGTGGCTCAGCGTGCGTCCAAAAGCGGCACGGCGCTCTTCAAAATCAGCCGTGCTGCTCTCGCTGGTGTCGCTGCAGACGCTGTTCTCACGACTGCGGGACTTCAAAATGGATTTCCGTGGCATAGGCTCACCGTTCACTTTGTCCACAAACAGCCTGAAAATACACGCAAGCATCTTAATAATCCAGTTAAAATCTGACTGATAACTCCATCAGAAGTAAACACCTCAATCTGACACCGTTTTCACTGATCCAAATTTTTTGTGGGATTAAAATAGGCTTAAGGTTCAAGTGGGTTTTATTGTCATTCTAACCATATACAGTACAGTACACAGTGCAATAAAATACTGTTCCCCCAGGTGCTCATTTTAAATAGGCAAGTTGAATAATTGCTTTCACGATTAGATTTTAAAAATGTGTTGATGTTTATTTTCTGTGTAGAATAAACACATTTTAACCAAATGTTTCATATAAATGGCAGGGTAGGCGAGAGAACATTTTTTGTTATGCTGGCTGAAAGTCTTACCACATCCTGATAACAATCACTAAGTGGCCTTAATATATATAGTTATATCTCTTCTGTGGAAGGCGCCTGACCATGAAATGTTTGTACAATTGTCGGTCCGAATGCAATGATAAATGTCCTACTTGTCTGTCAAACTATGTATGTGTTTTTATTGCTAGCATGTCCAAAATCGCTTACCCAACCCTTAAACATTTTTCAAAATCGATTCAGCATTGATTTTAATGTACACGGGTAACAATAGTCAACAAATATGGTCAGAACAGGAACTTACCTATAAATGTCAGTCGGGCTTGTGATCTTGTAATTTTCAAGAGAATGGCCGTTACTTTTGCCACTTTTTTTCTTTCGTTTGGCTTGATCTTTCTGTTCTTTTCTTTCGCTAAACTTCAGGGTGGTGTTCTTGCCTGTGTTTATTCTGACCTTGAAGAAAACAGACACCCATTCAAAACAAATGTTTATACACAAAACAGACAGTAACTCAAGCCGTAATTCAATCCACAACAACCATAAAACACAAATGCTGCAAAATCTTATCTGAAAGTTGTTTGTGTATTCAACAACTAGCCTTTTACCTTTTTGGGTTCCACCGTGTGAGAAAAGTAGATGGTTGGAAGACCATTTCCTGCTTCCTCCTCACAGTCTTCCTCTTCCTCCACATCAGGAAGTGAGCTGCGAATCCCGTTCATCTGGGATGTTGGTACCCAGCTGTGTTCCTCCTGATGACCATTGAGCTGAACGCTGCTGCAGCCATCTGCTTCCTTCTCTTCTTCTGAGGAAGAGGAAGTGCTTTCTTCTCCATTAGTGTCTGTGCTGTCCAAACTGAGATGAGAAGACAAAAAAAACAAGAATTATTTCACTCGTTCTGCTGTTTGTCCTGATTTGTTTTAAAATCACAACCAACAATAAGGTGTTTGTAAAACCGTTGACACGAATACAAGACCGAATGTTTACCGGTATCGTTCATCTTGCATTTTCTCCTGACGCTCCAATTCATCAAGTCGAGCCCACAGCTCTTCCTCAGACAACACGCCTTTTTTAGGAAGTTCATCCTTTTCTTCTTTGTTGTCCTCCTGCTCCAGCTCCAGCAAATATTCCTGTTTGGGTTTAGAGTTGGGTTTGTGGGCCAATCGATGCGTTCCTGTGGAAGAACAACACCAGGTTCATGTAACAAAGACGTAAAAGCCACAATATATCCAAAAGAGAACAAGACAGAACCCAAGTAGGATTTCAGTAACCTTACCTTTGGTAACTTCTTCCTCATCTCCCATCTCTTCTCTAATGTCTACAAAATCTCCAGTGCCCTGTTGAAGAAGGAATGGAAATGATAAGCTGCAGTGTTTCCTTCAAGAGAACAATGGTGTCGTGGCTGGGAAACTTACACCAGACAATTTTTCAAGATCTTCTGTGAATCTAGCCCTGTTCTGAACGTTCTTCATTACGTTCTGCAAGTCATCTAGTGCCTTGTTCACATCTGAATAGAAGGTAAAAACACTTATGTCACGGTCAGTCTGGGACTCTTCAAAACTGGAATATGTTATTGTAATGTTTTATTACTTATTTATAAAAAAATTAACTTGCGTTTCTTTCTGTGTTCCACGAGACCGTCAGCCTGCTTGGCAGAACACTTTGCAAACCAGTTATCACCAAGTAGCACTGTTAACTCATTTGTGTGAACTAGCTTTCCTGGCATAAATGCCAACGGACCAAATGGTACCTATAACCACCAGAATATATTCAGTGCCACACACACACCCCATAGAAAAGAAGGTCTGCAAATTACTTATGAATAAACTTATGCTTTTTTTTTAAGTAAAAAAGGAGATGTGGTAAATTGGCATTAAAAAGCTTTATTATACCATAACATCATAAGACAGCTTGTCCGGTAAAGTCCTGAGACGGTCCTGGAGAGAATCATAGTCTTTTTCCACTTTTTTCCTGTCAATCACAAAACAAAATTATTGATTGAAAAAATTGTGATTTGGTGCTAAACATCTTACAATGCTCTACTGATAACATCTCTTTAAGAACTAAATAAATGCAACAAATGCTTGTTAAATCTCTTACAATAACCACCAAAGACATTTATATATTTCATAGTATACATGATATTTATAATCAAAACCAAAGCATAAACCATTGCACGTGTATTCCCAGCAGTTTTATTTGGAAAATAAGAAGATTCCTTAAAAACACTCATGTGAAAATTGTTGGGAATTACGTTCTGTATATCATTCATAAAGACAGACAGATATGAAATTGCTTGGAATACTCACCAATGCTCAATTTTACCTCTGCAATCATTTACAACCTGTTATTAAAACAAACACAATGTCATTTCACAACCACAAAAACAATCTCCCAACCGCATTGCATGCTCTCCTTACCTGACATTTAACTAACTAACCCGCTGCAATGTTTAAAAACACATGGTAATCATTTATTTTAACAATCAAGATCAGTTAAGATAGAAAAATAAATAAAAATGCTTGTTTGTGCATAAGTTAAAACCCTGTAGCGTTTGCAGCGAGCTAACCAGCGTCAGCAGACGAAGCAACACGTGATTGTCAAGGAACTTTCCAGAGAATAACACGCTAAATACGGCGATGAAACTACAAAATCATCATCCATCGACAATAAACGACTCCAGTTCGATTAATTACGATATGAGGCACGTGCACGGACAATGCACGTGCACGTGAAGTTTGCATTAATGGTGGTCTCTGAACACAAACCCCTGACCTTTCTCTGCTCCTCTTTTAACCTCTCTGCGCCTCGAGACAGATCAATACTCCGTTTCCCGTTCCCAGTTGCAGCCATTTGCTCTTCCAACGATGTCATCCGCTATAAAATCGGGGCTTTAGTTGTTCAAATATCCCAAAACGATGAATGCTCAGGGGTTTGAAGTCCTATAAAAATGTTTATGAATGCAATCGGATGTGTTGCACTCAATCTGTCGCCTCGTAGTCATCAATGAAGCACAAATGATCCAGTATATCGAGATTAGGAGCATTTCACACGTGCATGATACGATGTCGAGATTATCCCAAAATTTCCTGTTGTTTACAGTCCACCGATGGCCCGTTTCCCCTGCGCCATGTTCGTCTGATCGCACGGATGTAGTTTGAGCAAATCGTCCCCCTGCTACCAAAACGGGGCCAACACGTGATGCAACATCTCTTTTGCTTATTTAATTTCGCTTATAACATTTAAATAACACACATTTTAATCGAAACAAATGTCTATATTTATGCATGCAACAAAAATGTGATGCATAAACATAGTTATTTAAATAACCGTATTATTAACCTGACCGCAAAATGGGCTTTAAAGAAACACGAATGTTTACATGTGAGAATAGTATGTATTTTGATATTAATAACAATATTGACAATGGTCTAACTAATAATGAACTATTTTAAATAAAACCTGGGATATTTAGGCATTGGTAAAGTAGGGGGTGTGTTAAGTACGTGTAAACAGTTTTCACAGCTCGAAAAAAACACGTGAAGTTGTGGAAGATCTCCATCGCCAAAATAAAAGCTCTCGATGATTATTGTTGCCTGAAAGATACAGTAATTTCTGTTTAAAAAGGCTTTTCGTTTAATATTATTGTTAGTAAATTGTAAGAGGTCTAATACTTAACATCTGTATATCCCACAACCAAACATGTATTTATTCGTTATTGGTAACAAGAGACCTTTATTTTGAAGTAAGTAAATGTTTCATTGTCGTTTCCGGAATTGTTTCTGTCTGTCCTCACGTTGTACTTGTGAGCTTTGAAAGAGAACTGCATTACTGTTACCAACAGCAGGTATTAATGAAATAATAATGAAATAAACTAAGAATTTAATTCGTTTAAACCATTAAATTGTCAATTTGCCATGACACAATGTAATTATGTTTTTTTATTTGAGGTAACATACAGAAATAGGAGTTTGGATATTGAATTATTTTACTCTGTTGCTGTGAATGTTTTTAATGCATTTATAATGAGAGTTGTTGTATTTTGTCTACTCCAGACCATCTTTTCACTGCACCCAGCCATGAACAGACACTGGAGAACATTTTCACACTGTATCTTCAAAAGTCAAACACATCACGTACTTTCATCACCAGTGAGGAGCTTGTTGCCATGGTTGCTATTCTCTGCACCCTCACGTACTAATTCTAGCAACGTTAAGATGCGCTCCTACTTACAGTTCATGAAAAGGAAAATCAAGGGTGCACCAGCCCCTCCATACAATCATGTGTGTCAGGTTGGAGATCCCGTGTTGCGATCCCAGGCTGCTGAGGTGGAGCCTGGAGCCATTCAGGGACCTGAAGTTCAGAAGGTCATAAGGACTCTGGTCAAAGTCATGAGGAAACTCGAGTGCGTTGGTCTGAGCGCACCGCAGATCGGAGTTCCTCTGCGAATATTAGCGTTGGAATATCCGAAGAAAATGTTGGAGGACAGCTCGCCGACCTCTGTTGAGGCTCGGGGTCTGGCTGCAGTCCCACTAATGATTTACATAAACCCACAATTGCGTGTTTTGGATGGACGCACTGTTATCTTTCAAGAGGCTTGCGAGAGCATCTGTGGTTTCTCAGCGTCTGTTCCTCGTTATGTGTCTGTAGAGGTCTCAGGTAAATGGAATATCATCTTTTTATCACTTGTGTGGTCTCAAGGCTTTTTATTGTCATTCAGCACTTTCCAATGATAACCATGTGTGCCACACGAGAACATTTTGATAGAAGTGCTAATAATACACTTTGTCCAACAGAAATATTTGAATAGCTTTTCTACAGAGTGACACATACCTGCGACACTACGCTTGTTTTGTGTGTTTGTGATATGTTTTGTGATATTTATGTTTATTTATTTGGTAGACGTGTTTATCCAAAGCAACTTGGTGTTTTTAAGTTATACTTTTAATCAGTACATGTGTTCTCTGGGATCAAACCCACAATCTTTGAGCTACAGGAACATCATGAAATTAATAGAAAGCTTAAAGCTACAGATACAATCAAAAATGATGTTTGTTCTGTTTCTAAAGGTCTGAATGAGAAAGCAGAACCCGTCACATGGCAAGCGAGCGGATGGCCAGCCAGAATACTACAGCATGAAATGGATCATCTGAATGGGGTGCTTTACATTGATCGCATGGACAGTAAAACATTTATTAACGTCAACTGGGAAGAGTATAATGAATAAACCTTTGCAAGATTCATTGTCACCTTACGTCTGGATGGAAGAATATGGCACAGACATGCATACCAACCTTGAGCTGTCAACAATTCACAGCAGTTTCTTATGTTGATGATTTATGCCAAGTTACAACCATGTTTTTCTCTTGGTTTATTTAAGGATAGTAAAGAACCATATACTACTGGCACAGATGTTTTTATTATATGTAATACTGAACAAAACAAATTTGTCACTGATTGTAAAATGCATTTGTCTGTTAATTTGATGTAACAAACAAATTTGTTTGAAAACCTAAATCCATTTTTTTTATCCAACCTAAATCCAAAAAGCACATGCAGAATAGCTTTTTAGTCCCTTTATTGCATACATTTATTCCTATATTAAGTACATTAAAACCATCACACCAAAATCTGTGAATCATATTTTCTGTATATATTTAAGGATATGGAGCAACAGTGATATATCAGAGATGTTGCTAGGACCAAAATAAATCATTTTCTAAAATGAATATACATTTGCAATTTTTGGATTATGTTAGAAGTTAAGGCTACTAAAAACACAGAACAAAAGAGTAAGAGATTAAGTTTCTGTCACCCAGTATTCTGGACTTATTGTCCAATTAACACATACAATAAGAACAGATTTAATTTGTCTAATGGTAAAATCATACATGCAGATGAAAAACTATGTGACCACTGTTGTCAACATTTAAAGGCGCAATCCGTAATATAATTCAAGACAATTTATAATTTCTCTGGTTGTCACGATTTTCCTGGAAGTGTCAGTTTGGATTCTTTTGACTTCAACATACATAAGGATAAATATGTATTATAGTTTTATGTATCAAACGTAATTACGGCTTTAAGCGTGGATGTTTTAAACTGGAGAAGAATTGTGAAAAGGCTTTCCACACATACATGACAAGGGATTTTTAAACCAACACGTTTTGCAGTACATAGAGCAGCAATAAATACATAGTGTGAAAATATCAAGGCTGAAGCAGGTCACACACACAGGTTTGAGGAGATGTACTTTGTGTTTTGAATAGCATTGACATGTCTCAGGGCACTTAGAAACATGAAACATTTTACAAGTGAGACATGCAATTTCAGGCAGCTGGTTAGCAGTGCAGCACTGGTGATACAGTATTGGCAAATTGGGTATTTCTGAATCACCAACGGCAACTGGGTGCTGCATGTTATGCATATATTCAGAGCAATTTTGTATCTGTCCACATGTGTAATTATGGGAGAGGTTACAGGTGTGGCAGATTACATACACAGGATCCTTTTCGGTAAGACAGTTGTGTCTCTTTGGAACATTAACCTCTTGAGGAGGCTGCAATATTCCTGTAGGCTGAAAGTTGTGATTCTGTGATGCACACGTTTTAAATGTTATACAGCTGTGGGTATGGATTAACTGGCAGCTGTGGCACACCCAAAAGAAACCAGAAGTTGAAGTGCTCATACAATCATGGTTCTTAAGAGAATTTTTTACTTTCTCTTTGTGCTGTTTAGACTGAGCTTCTGTTACAGGAGGTGGGACATCTGTGTTTTTTTGCTGTCCATCTTTCTTTGACCACAGTGATAAAAAATGTCCTTTAACTTCACATTTTTTATAATGTTCACAACGCCTACTATGAACGTGATTGCACTGCTCACAGTGGTATATAAACAATTCTTCGGATATGATGCATTTGCACATAACTCCTCCCACTTCTGATGCGAGACTCTTGGTATCACCTGCCATGTGTTCTTCACCGATGCTTTCCAGTAGTCCTGGATTCTGTGGAAGCGAGACATGGTTTGTGGGACTGCTGGTGTGGCACTGAGGCATTAAGACACAAAGTGCTTCTGCCTGGCTAGGGTCTTCATTCTTCAACCTGTCAGACTGGGAGGTCTCTCTGTATGGAGGCTGGGTTGGATGGGCCGGTTCTGATTGCATGTAAGATCGAGGCTGTAAAGAAGATGCAGATGTCACGTGAACAGCATCTGCTTGTGCTTTTATCTGCAAATTCTCATCTGTGTATAGATCCAGCTCTGGATCGATGCAAGGTGTTAGCTTAGCATGAGTGACCTCCAACTTTCTCTTGGTGTTCTCTAAAGCTACGTCAAGGCTGTGGCCTTTCTGCCTCTCTTTGACTAAATGAAGAACCTGCCCTATACTGCTATCCACAGAGCCCAAGATGGAAAGGAGCAGCTGGCACTCTATACGAGCCGTGAAGAAGGCACATGCCAGGCGGAGTATGAAATCCGCTGGAATTACTTTGGAGCCCAGAGCCAACTCTTCCTCTTCATTATGACTCGATGGCTGGTATCCGAGTAACCCAAACAGCTCTTTGGCCTGCTGAAGGGTTAGTGCAGGTTTGATAAAATGGGTGAACATGCCTGAAAACATCTACACGGACGAGAAAATAAACAGAGCGTTGGCTAGAGGAAAAAAATGCATTTACAAAACATCAAAGATATTGTTCATGCAGCTACGTAGAGGTGTAACACCAGGATTGGCAAACATACCTTCACCAATTTGTATTCCTTCCTCCATGGATATAGGTAGAGGTTTAATGCAGCAAGCTCCAGTACTTCAAAGGCCCTGGAAAGTTTTTGAAGCCCCATATGGCCGGATTTAAAGGGAAATGCTTGGAGTGAGTTTTCCATCACTGTCAGTGATTCCAGCCCATGTAGATTAAGGATCTTCTGAGCATCACCTTTGTTGAGGAGAACCTCCACTTCCTTACAGAGTTTCTCATCTTTGCACACCAAACTTCGATTGCCCTTCTCAATCTGGCTCTCCAGGTACGCTTGGTACTTTTCGACCAGATCATGCCCTCTGTTTTTAAGACTAACAGAACTCATTCTAATAAAAGCAATATAGAAACACGTAAGATATTCAGAGAAGTGTCTCTCAACAGAATAACATAAACATTACTTGATGCTGTGGATATTCGGGTTTAAACAACAACAAATAATCTATATCAAAACTGTTAAGTTATCTAAAGATAAAAAAAATCAATGCAATGTTATGTTACCAAGGATTAATCTTTATCTGCTAACTAAGCTTATTACAAAAGTATATTATATCGCTTCTCAACAAACAAAAGTGAAAGTGAAGGTTCCGTCAAGTTAACAAGACAGACACAATTCCTCAGTTTCGTAGTTTTTAACATCTACTTTCATATATTTCATGTAATGTTTGTTGTTAAACAATAAATAACACGAACCAAGTTGTTAAAGTTGGCTGTCTAACGAAAACCAAATTAACATTGACATTTTAATGTTGGTTAAATTTACATTGATAAAGCTCGTGTCATACACAAATGAAATCTTTAATGATTTTATATTGGTCATAAATGATAAATTAAAGAGATTTGTTACCCGATCAGCAGAAAACTGGTTACTGTCGCACAAACTTGCTGACATCACTTCCGTGTTCAGCTCACAGTCAGAAAACAACGTCAACACACAAATATCTCTTATTTCAAAAAGAACAAGAAAACAAAAACTATACACACCAATTAGACACAAAAGAACGAAAAAGATTTATAAAAATCAAAAAGGTGCTTTTAACAACTTTGAATTGATTTGATATTGATGTAATGTGAGGCGTTTGATAATGTTTCAGACGGCATAACAAAAATATAGCCATCAAATCTACATCTACTTCATTGTTTTTTTTTTTAATGAAAAATGTTTTTATACAACTTTAATCACACTTTTAAAAGCAGTGTTTATCTTTGATTTAGTCCATATACTAATGATTGTTCACAAGAGGGCGCTATTATCTGTAACGATAAATCAGTTCAGTTTATATCTTTTGTAATCCCACTAAAAGGTTAATCGATTTACTAGTTACTGCTAGTCACTGCTGTATAAAAACTACTTTGTCAGTCGTTTCATTTACAGCTTTCCTGAAAGAAAAAAAGTCGATTATTTCTTTTTTAGGTTAATGGTGACAGAGAATCCAGAATGCATCATTAAGTGGGAGTGGCTTTGGAAATGGGCGTGGTTTGGGGGGCGTGGTCGTCCTGCTGCGGTTTGATTTAAAGATCTTCAGCAGCAGGCGATATGAATCCCATAATTCATAATCAATCTCAGACGTCTTTCCTGCTGCAGCTGTGTGCGCGATGTCAAACGGGGACAGGCTGGTTTTAGCTCTCGGTGGAGCAGGAACGGTGGGTTCCGGCATAGTGAAGGGTCTCCTGGATAGAGGTAAGATCATATCACATTTATCTGTACGTACAGTGTTATATATTAATTACATCACTTAGAACATACACATATAATGTAAAAATACATTATTATTATTATTATTATTATTAACTACTTTACAGTTATTCTATAGGCCCTGTTTAAATTCATATTTTGCACATTTTGTAGATAATTTAATATCATGTAATGCAAGAGAATTGTGTGTTATTTGTTGATCAGTTATATATATTTCTAATACTGATTGACTCAAACATGACATGATGAAACATACAGTGATTAAAGCAGATGAACTATATCAACAGGATGCTTTAAACAATACTTAAGAAAAATTTACCCATACTACCCTGCTCTGCTTTTATTGTTATAACCTTGTTTACAAAGGTTATGATTAAGAACATAACTTTTAATTGCATAATATTTGATTAGATTCAGTCTTTGCAATTAAATTAATTCATTAATTGTCATCAGTTGAGGACTCGGAATCTTTAATTGATGCTTTAAAACACTTATTGATTATTTTATATAGAAAACAATTAAAATGTGTGTATAAATACAGGTTTCAAGGTTGCTGTAATTTCAAGAGACAACAGCAAGTTGGAGAAGCTCAAGGGGTTTGTGTCACCTAACACAAAGAGTAACCTGACCACTATTGTTGGGAATGTTGGTAAGTATCTTCTTCCTAATTATATCCGTGTTTTGCCGTAGATGATTTTTTGCCAGTGTAGACACTCACGGTCTGTGATGAACTCCATCAGGCTCTGAGGAATCGGTGGAGGAGGTGAAACAGGCCCTGCTCAGGTCAGTGGGGAAGATCACAGATGTGGTGTCTTCTCTGGGCTTCAGCTGGTGGCAGGGAGGTCCACCACACACTCAACCCCTCAAAGAACTGCACTGGGTGAGTTTATGTAGAACTTTAACTGAAGAAGTCATGCATTAGAGCAGAAGACATTGTCCCAACTTTCACTTCAAAATATTAAATGAGACCACTCTTTTTTTTAAGTCTTTCGTAATTGCTTATACAACACAATACCTTTGACCTTTTGCTGTAATTTGCAAATTTGTGTCTGATTCCCCAGAAACAAAATTTAGTTTACTTAAACTATTTTTTCTACTTAACAGGTTATTGAGACTCTGCTTTACAGCACCTTTGTGTCCTGGAAAGCTTTTTTTCCCCTGGTGAGAGATGATCCAAACTGCACCTACACTTTTATTACAGGTGGGTTATCGGTTCTGCATACTCTCGGAACCTTTATAAACGTTCCTTAAACCTGAAACTGTAACTTTTCTGGGTTAAAAATGAACAAAAATCAGTTATTGAACATATACATGACAGAACAGTGTTCTACACAATTTATCTTTCTCTGATTCCCAATGGTAAGTTTGTAATAATGATTTATAAATTTGTGAAACATTTTCCTGGGAAATCCTGGTCAGCATTTTAGCACAATGAAAAGTGTGTAAAGTAACCTGCAATTTTATGTTTTAAACAGAGATGGCAGTAGAGAGGCAAATGTTACAGATTACAGCTTTAACCAAAACATAGATAGACAGAAAAATACTTACAGGGATATATTTCCTTTTTTACAGGAGGTGCTGGAGAGAAACTGTTAATGCCTGGCACAGGGTTCCTGACTGTCGGGGCAGCGAGTGCTTTGGCGTTCTGTCAGGTTCTGCGTGAGGAGTACCCGGAGGTTAAGTGTAAACTCAACCAGGTGTGTCTGCCGTGAACTGTGTAAAATTCTCATTAAGATCTCTCAAAAGTTACATTTTTGCCAAGACATGTACAATCTCTGTAGCTCTGCTTAATTAAATGTCATTAAAGTATTTCCTCAAATTTGTTCATCTGAAATGCCTCTCTGGATCCTTCCAACAGGTGAAAATCAATACGGGTGTGGCCACCCCGGACCGAATGGCCCCCGGGTACCTGAATCATTTGGATTTAGGTGAGGCTGTGGCCACGTTAGTGGAACGTCGAAACAAGTCTCACACCATCTACCCCGTGAGCTGTCCTGCTGATCTAAAAACTGTTATCTTGGAGGGCAATTTGTAAACACAACGGATCAAGCCAAGCCTCAAAGCTACATCTTCATATTTCATTCTGCATTTATCCTGTCGTCGATATGTGTGTATTGTTTAATTGCATGTCAACGAAACATTTGTATTAAGACGTCCAAACTTTGTATTAGTGCAGTTATATCCTATAAATATTCACTGTGTTCAAAACAAATCAACATATAACCAATGGAAAAGTACAGATGCTTTGGACTGTAGCCTAGTTTTTATGCAGCCCCGTGTGAGAACAGGATGTGAAAACTTGGTCTTTTACTCAATTAAAAAGGAGGGAAAAAACTGGCAGGTTGTTGGCACTCCTGGTCCCCTTAGCGTGACAACTTGCCCTCATTCACCCAAAACTTATCTGACTGCTACTTAAACGGCTCCAATTATTCCAGGCTGTGTGGTCCATAATAAACAGTGTGTGAGGGGGCAAGGGGTTCATAAATGACTGGTCCCCAAACAGGAACCAACGGAGGGCATTATTGTCTATGTTATTCTTATTTACTGTTACAGTATGTGCATAACTGCTTTAGCAGCATGAATGTAAATTTGCCATTAAAAGAATCTGAAGTGAAGTGTCTTTGATTATGGAGTGTGGGAACAGGTGCGAAAGGTTGTCTGGCTATGGTTTTGTTTGGTGCCAGCTTAATAAATCTGATTTATGTATGGATAAACGTGCGACACCACACACAACCTTAACATAGTCTCCTTTGTAACCGGTTAAGAAGTGAAAACAGAATTCATAACAGAGCACATTTGTTTAAAAAGAAAAACAGAACATCACCCAGAGTTCTAGTTTGTTTTGTTTTGTGGAGGCTGACCACCTGTGCTTAACCAGTAACCATGGCAACATGAGCCACAAAACTGAGGGTGTGACATGACTTTAGCGCCCTGGAGTTTATTAAAAACTGGCTTGTAGCCATCTTTTCTAAAAGAAGAAGTATTTTGGAATTGAAATATTGGAAACAGTGGAAAATAAAGTATCCCTGTTGTCCCTTTTCGTGAGACGGTACCGTACGAGCGCCAAAACTGCTTGTTTCTCATCAATGTTTTAAAACTCATACTCGAAACCAATTACAGCATGTGAACACAGTTAAAAGGAAGAAACATCAGGAATGCAAATACTGTGCCAGACCAGCGCTGACACAGTTAGAAACCTCAACATGTGTGTGTGGTCACAAAAGTCATTAAATGAGGGTGAATAAGTCATGCTGACGAACTTCTGGTACTCTAACAATTTCCAAAATCCAAAGCCATTAGAAAGCAAGAATTATGATTAAATCACATGGATATCACTTATGCTATCCACAGGAACAAAGACGGCCATGTCAGGGGACTCACAATCTCGGGCACCATTCACTTTCATTGTATGGACATGAAACAATAAAAGTGAATGGTGACCCAGACTGTCTTCTGCCTAACATCATCATTTATGTTTTATGACAGAAAATCTTTCATGTCGCAGACTGTTGGGACCCCATGGGTGTCAATTCTAAAACGCAGACAGGAATTGGGGTGTTTATGTAGAGGGACAAGACAAGTCGACTGGAAGGGATTAAACAGGCCCATAGACAGAGTCACACAGTGAAGCAGCTACAGTAATCTTTATGCACACAGAGGGTATTTTGGGACAGAGGTTAAGCCTGCTGATTCATAGTGGCATGTTTTCTCCTTTAGCCCGGAAATGTTCAGAACAATCCAGCCATCTGCCCATCACACAGCCCTGCCACCCTCTGTGTAAAAGCTTGGTCTCTTATCCCAGTGATATCCCTACTGCCTCAAGAACACCCAGGTCTAGCGACCCAGACTGGCCTGCATGACTGGGGCTTGTCTGTCTAGTTTGTTTATTTTTGTCATATCAGCACAGAAGGCTATTTTCATGATCAAAATAGTTTAAAATACGATGCAAACGGTAAACAAACAAGCTTCAACACTAACTAAACATAGGTGGAAGCACTGAATGGCCAAAAAGACATCTTGTTTACACATCTAAAGTATGTTTAGTTTCAAACTGAAAATGGGAGGAATCTGACCAGCTTGATTTTAAGATAGTTGAAAGCACCAATGAGTTTTAAGAGTGAGAAACTAGATTAATAAAAAAGGAAGCAGGGAAAGGGTTAAATATGTCTTTATTGTTCGAAAATTCACATGCCATGCACTCTTAAGTCATGCACATGTGCATTTTACATCCGAAAACTGACCTGATCGAAAGCAAAGAACTCTGGGAAGGGTCAGTAAAAATACATGGCGGACGTCTCTCAAACACAAACAATTCAAGTAACGCTACAAAACATTCGACAGCAGTCTCAGTAATAATCTACGTAAAAAACAAACAGTTTGCTTACACAAAACATTTAAATATTTATATATACATATTTATGCATTTGTACACAAACATTATATATGTTTTTTATACTATGTTCCGTCACAGCATTAGACTGAAAAAATACAGCAGCATTAGTTAATTTTTTTCACATTGATTTGAAATTTTTTGACTAGCAGAGTGAAAAGCATTTATACAAGCTAATATATTAAAAAAATACCATCTGTTACTGCTTTACAAGAATCATGCATAGTGGTATATTAACAAATGTTGCCGATACAGGATTCATTTTGATAATTCTACTCAAGCAAGCCCAACTTTATCCTCCTACCCTGTTACACTCAAACCAAATCTAAAATTCTGAGCTAAAATACAGTGAAATTAATTTGTACTATTTTCATATTTTAATAAATACTTTGCTGTAGAATGTCAAATGCTAGTAGTGCTTTAGTCTTTTGTTTGTAAAATTCTTTACGAAACATTCTGACAAATAAAAAAAAAATCAACAGGATCAGTGTATAAAAAGCATGTTATTGGTAGTCACATTTCATCACATTTAGAATAGCACAGCATTACCTTTTCAATCCCTTTATAACATCTGGCTCTTATTTGCCTGTGCAACAACACAGATCTCGGTTCTAACCGCATTCTGATGAACTTGCCCTGCAGAGCCGCAACACATGCGACCTTCTTCGGGTTCCTCAGAGCGCGAGAACGGCATGCGAGGGGAGATTTGAACAGAACTGAAGCGTGGTGCGACTTGGGAGCAAACCGGCTGAGCAGACATCTCTGTAGTAACAGCGGTTCTAAGCGCCATCAAAACAGGACGAGACCTTCCGCTGGCTGGGGCATCTAGAACCAAAGAACAAACGGTTCTAATTAAACTTGACTAATTAGAACAATGTGTACCAGCCAGAAACTTTGTAACAGAGCAGAGAGTCAACAAAGAAACTGAAGTGTGAATGAAAAACTTCATTGGTCTGGCAGGGGCTGAAAGTTTTGCTTGACATTTGGGCACGTTAAACTGTCTCCATCTAAACTATCTAATTAAGACTTAAGCCACCGTTGGCACTCATTATTTTAGTAACTCGATCTTAAATAGAAACTTCTGACAAGCAGTAGCGTTTTCTGAAGTTCAGTTCAAAGTTCAGCAAGGTTAACGTAATCTATCCATCAAGGTAAGAGAACAGCAGGTCTGGCTGTTATTCAGCAGTACCGCCCAGTAACTTTCCTTCCTATTGTTTCTTTTTAAGCTGCTCTGGGAAGAATAGATGACGTGACTCTGGCTGAAAAGTTTTCGCAGCAGAAGCGTGGAGCGGCTCAATGTGGGGCCTGTGGCAGACACGCAGACGGCGAGCTCTGGGAAGTTTAATGTTTGGATGTTGGGAAAATTGTGTCACTGGAGTTCTTGTGGTGGAAGAAGTTGTCGGGCAGAGTTAGCCGTTCAATTTTTCTTTCTCTCACACGCATATCATTTGAAATCTTTACCTTGCTGAAAAAAGCTACACGTAGGGTACAAAGCCATCACTTTGTTTAAATCAATGCATTACAACACGCACCTGGACTTTAGTGACTGCACATTTTTGCCTCTTATATAGTACTAGTGTATTAGATGATATATCCACTACCATATGAACTATCATCAAGTATTTCTAAAACTAATGAACTACATAGGCAACAGTTTTGACTAAACACTAAGACAGCCTTGCATGTACAATCCTAGAATGCAGTTTGTCAGTTGCTTAGCAACATACCTGCACGTGATGTGCAGCCGAGAAGATTAACCTGAAATTATGTCACTGGCTCACCTACGTCAGGTAGGTTTGGTTGCCGGGGGCGGAGCTCCACCCAACAGCAGTGACTCCACATAGGTCAGGGCACTCTGCATTGACGTCAGGCAGTATCCCTCCTCTCCGATCAGATACCTGTAGACATAAACAAACACATCACGGCCGATTCGTCTCACAAGGGAAAACAGTATCTCCCCCACAAAGGGTCAACTTCAAGTGAACCCAACTGCTAATGAGAGCAAGACACGAGATCAAACTGAAGCCAAGAGTCAGCGAGAATGAGAATTAAAGTGAGAACGTACCGAACCAGCCAGAGAAACAAACACAGCCAATTCTTTTCAAAGCGGTTTTAGATACCTGTGCATACAGTAAACCTAATTTAAAGGACCCGTTTAACCGTGCCTTTAGAAAAAATTAAACGCCCTATCGCAACTTTTCCTAAAAGCTTTCACATAGACTTTCACACAGGCTTCCAAGCCACCAAGCAAAATAAACATCTAAGGAGATTTTATTTGTATTTTTATAGAGAGAGAAACCCAAACCACAATATTCCCACATTCTTTGTTAAGAGCCAATCTAACCAGCCTGTAAAAATGTCCAGTTTTATACTGATAAACAGAGCTCAGGGCTGTGGTCTGAGTAGACACGCAAGGGTACAAGGCAGGAGGGGTGACACGAATACCCACAATGCTGCTCAGGAAATGGGTCGAATGGTCAACCCCAGCTGAGATTTAACTGCCGTGATACGCTTTGCTCAAAACCATATAAACATCAAAGATGGCATCAACGTTGGACTGGCTTTACAAACAAGGACTTTTTTGTTTGTTTTATGAGTTTATTAAAACGAGTTCAGGCTGGAGGGTATTTTTCCTCTCTGTAGCCAAATAAAATATTTGTGCACAGAATCAGAAAGGGTGCGAGAGATGACACAGTTTGATTGCTGGCACAGGGTGAGGTTTTGTTCTGTCGATGCTTGATGGATGTCCCAGTGACAGAGGGAATTAGGCAAATTACCATCAGGGCACAAGAAAAGATGAGATTTGACAAGTCAGACTTCCAAACAGTGTCATCTAACCAGCTATTATCAGCTGAAGCCAACAATTTGACAGATTCTCAGACTGTTTGATATGACGCGATTTGAAATGGCCTCTTTAGTCAGACTGTAAACGTAGATTTTTTTTAACCCATAAGTCACAATAACTCGCAGAAGAACTGCACTTCACAAATCAAATTCTTCATTGCATCATAGTTCATGGTCACCAACCTCCTACAATACAGCCCTAGAAAATCTGGCTACTCTAAACATTAAATATCATTATTTAAAATGTTCTATTATTACACAGTGCTCTGAAAAACTTGATTCTGATTGGTCAATCGTGGCAATCAATGAACAATTAATGATTTTGTATAATGACGACTAGATTAATCAGAATACTGATTTCATTTACATTATTGGCAGAATTGATTTAAAATGTTTCACAATGCATTTAAGCTACACTGTGTGTTCCCTTGAAATCAAACACAAAACTAACGATCAGTGAGCCCTCATGTTGATTTTGGAGACGCACCCCTCGTGAATGAACTCTTCCAGCGCAGCACATTCAGACACCAGCTGCGGAGTTTCACTCCGTAAAGACACGAACGCCAGGATGGGCAGCAGATCATCAGCACCTCTGAGAAAGAGAAAGAAACAGCACAGAATTCTTCGGTTAACTTTAGGACATTTACACACAAATGACTGTCATCATTATCCATTGACTTTAATCACGGCAGATGCCATATTTAAAGGTAGGGTAAGCAGTTTCAGAGAGGCTAGCAGTAACAACCCAGCTTTGAAAGCATAAGATCCCACCCTCCTTTCACAGAACTCTCCAAAACCACGCCTCCAACACATGATTGCATACATAGTTTGACAGGCAGGAAGGACATCCAATCATTGCATTCGGACCGAGCGCAATGATTGGATGGATTTTTCATGGTACCGTGCCTTCCACTGAAGTATATAAAAATATATAAATATATTTAAACCACTTTTTTACTGCTTTTTTTACTGCTATCGGGGTATAAAGAGACTTTCAACCAGCATAAAAAAATATTGCTGGAAAGAATCACCTATGTTTCCTTTAATGCAACAATGAAAATGAGGCTGTGAGGGTTCAACAAATTGTACCATTGTATACCTTTGTCAATTGTTTAGACGACGCAACAAATGTATTTCCAAAAGGGTTTCAGATGACCAAAAACAAAACTCTGGTACAGTATATAGAACCTCAGGACAGTACAACTCACTGAGCTCTGTTCATCTTTTCCTCAAAGGCTTTACTTCTGTCAAATTAAAATGTGGCGTCACCTCACAGTTATAGGAGATTACGTTAATAGATCACATTACACCCCATCGCTCGTGATTTGAGATGGAAGACTTGCGTGAGAAATTAGCCGGGTGTCCCCTTTCCTGCCGGACTGCAGGACACCTGATACGTTTCACACAGGTAAAAAAAGATCTGAATTCCACCACAGTGCTCTCTGCTCACGGCTTCTGTCAGAAATAACGCTCACGCACAGCGGAGGCATGCTGGGAAGACACGGCGCTCAGCCTGTTCAAGCCTGTTCATTAAATCATGGCACAATCAGAGTATACGAAAAGCGGCCAACTTGTTTTCCTCGAAGCAGTAAGGGGCAAATTTTCTTGACGTGATAAACTTCGGAAAAAAATATTTTGATATCTACAAAATAAAAAAAAGGTGTGAAACAGGAAAGCTTGCAATATGTTCCTTCATACGAAAAATAAATAAACAGAGCGGACAAATGTACAAAATGACAGCTGTGCAGAGTAAAATGGAAAGATATGAATCGTGTGCGAATGTATCTAGAAATAAAGAGAAGAGTGAAAGAGACAAAAGAACAGAACAACGGAATGAAAGGGTGAGAATGGACAAATTGTTCGTGCTCACGCATGCATGAGGACATTCATTCTCCCTCACAACCAAACACAAACTTAAGAGTAAAACAAAGACAGTATGCGTCTTGGCTTCGCTGCCGGGGCAAAATCAGGGCAAGTCTCACGAAGAAGCGTTTCCAGCGGGATCCCGAATACCTGCATATCATGTATGAACCAAAGTTCAAGCAGAGAACGGGAAACGCCCAGATATGTTAATGAACTCAAGCCATTGGATGAGCAACACGTTGCCCTGGCAAGAATCAACATGACTATCAGGGATGGCTGGTATAACCAAAATCTTAGTACAAATAATTTTATATTACAGTTAGAGTTCATTTAGGCATTTATATATTTTGTATCGACTACTCTTTTAAAAAAAAAGGACAAAAGTGATTTGAAAGGCTCTACAGGCAGAAATTTCGTGTACCACAAAAATATCTTGCATCAAATACGATGAGTATTTTTAAGTATATTCCAAATATGATTAAATGAGCCACATTTGAAGACACTGTAAAACAGAAGCCAGCACATCAGTTAAATTTTACATTGTGCCAAGTTGCAACGTTGCTTTCCAACCATAAACAAGCAACACTGTCTATACCAGATGAGAATAGCAGGTTGTGACGCGAATAAACTAAATCGTTCCCATTATAAATCAAGAAAGCTGTCAACAGGGTGTCTGTGACAAATTGAAGATTCAAGAGTATGCCATAGTTTTCTGCTTATGCAAATATATAATAGTTCCCACATTTACTGTCACAACCACGAGAGTACATGACCACTGAGTGTGTGGGTCACCATGAAGTCGCTGCTCTCTAGTGTGAGGCACATACGACCCTAAAGTTCATCACAATCACAAATGGTTAGAAAGCAAGACAACGAGGAAAAACATCAGACAGCTTGTTTTAAAGGGTGTGGTGGGGTGTGGCAGGGGCAAGAGGTTACAGACGGCTCACATAATCTCCCCCAACAGTTTTTCCATTTACAAGACGCTGGCGTGTGCTCACGCTTTTACTGTCTGAGGCCGAGTCGAGAGGAAAACATCTTAAATTTCCAACACGACTTGAGCGAAGCCGACACTGAGGTCTGTGGGAGATTATGAGAGCTGCCAGAGAGGCTCAGCAACACGCGATAAACAGATTCTCTCTGTCTGATCCAAGTACAGCCAATCTGATACACCTGAACTGCAGAAATCCAAACAAATACACAGAAACATGCTAAGTGTTGAATTAAGACGTGACCGAGCTACTGTGTGACGGAGAGGCTGTTCAATACTTTACCATTAATGATATTGACTGACTTTATCTTTTAATGCAAGTTAATAACTTTATAAAAAGTCAGAAACGGTTGTTGTGATTGTGACTGGTTACGGCATCTGCAGTAACTTGTGGTCTGATTCATCAGAGAACATTTTTATGGTCGGCGTGTGCAGTGAATTTCAGTCTGGGGCAGTCACAGCACGCAACACTGAAAGGATTAGAGGGTGTAGACAGAGGTCGCGTTTTCTGCAGCCAGTGAAACACAGCGTGGCTTCTGACACGCTTTTAAATTGTTGTTTTTTACTTAATACGGGGTTTTAAAAATGTGACAAACACACCAGGAAAAAACAGCAAGACACGATGCAGCCAACAAAAACATTAATGCAAATTTACATAACAGTTAAAACAATTAAACAGGACAAAGGCTCCAAAGAATTGGCCAGTAGCCACTGTGATAGCCAGTGAATTAACATCACTTCAAAATATATGCAGGACCATAACTGTGTTTTGAATAGATGCGTTCAGATCAGCCAAAGTTAAGGCTTGTTTTCGGTTAGAATAATTGGATCAATCTTACTGTGGAACCTGACTTTCACTTCTCCCCAGCAGTTCTGCACACTGTCCCGCTCTCAAAGTGCATCACGGCCAAAGTGTGTTCCAGACAGAGCGACCCACTTACAGAAAGAGTCAGCTCGGCGCACCCCGCAGGGCCAGAGGGTCCAGACGGAGCCCCCGCTGTGCTATGGCCCCCGCGGGGGTCTGATGAAGTCTGACACAGGGTCAGCAGACATGCAGTAGGGTCATTCTTAAAAGTCTGACCTTCATACTCAAGTTCTATCGTATTCATTTTAACTTTTTAGGGAAACGGCACAATATGACACGTATACTCACATTGCGGCTGATTTGGGCAGAGGGTCATTTTCTTGAAGCAGACGATACTCCTCCGCACAGGCACAGATCATTCGTAGTGTGCGTACTGCAAAAGAAAAACAGAGTAAACATCTGCACATCTTGACCTCTGACCACAGCATTATCAGTTAGGTCACACCTTTTTATACAGAACACCACAATGACACATCAAAATGGTGATGGAGCTTCAAGCCATCTTAGACGTCTTACCTATACACTCCAGTTTCTTCTGAGGACAACGGTCTCTACATAGAAGTTTGAGTTCCTGTACGGCTGTCTCATACGGGTAGGAACCGTGCAGCACCGCTGGGTCTCTGGGGAACAATTTGGATGCGACACCAACGTCACCTGGTGAAACGTTACGGTAAAGACGCATGTTTTGTTCAACCGCCATCTCCCGTTCTCGATGCACTCGTCTAAATGTATCAATGACAAGAAGCAAAAAAAACTTTATTCATATAAAAATATAATGTCACTATATATTAAATGATACCCATACAACAGGTCTGAATGAAATGGTAGTTCTGCAGTTAATATTTAAGACATAATGCTTTAGGAAGCGGTTATAAAGGAAGTGATGGCTGTATACGATCATGCAATAACTGAACTGTATAATTCAATGGTAAGCTAGGGTTGCTGTTTTAGCCTAAGAGTGCCATCTACTGCTCAGTGTCCAACAAATTCATAATCACAACTCTGTGATCTTCACCAGCCAATGCTAATCTGACTGATCTACAATTTGATTGAGTTTTGGCTAGGAAAAAAATAAAATAAAAAAACGATCATGCTCGATTATGTAACAGTGTTTTCAATACTTTAACCAAAGCTATTCCAACCATACGGTTTGGATGTACGTGTTTGTTACATGCACACGTATGATGTTTTAGTGCTACTGATACAGAAAACACGTCAACACAACTTGCATACATCCAAACAAAAATGTGATTTAAATACAAACACACACAAATGTTAAAAGAATGTTCTGCTAATCATAAATATAAGTTATATATAAAAAGGCTGCAATTATTACCAATACACTTCCTTACTGAACACTAACCCAAGTGGTAGATGTTTATTCAATTAAAATATACTTTGAGAACACAGATGTAAAAATGAGACAGTACCTGAAGAGAGCCAGAAGAGGGCGCCAAATCGGTGCGAAGAATACTTCCTCTAAACTTGCTACACATTGGTCCTTAGAGATGGCAGTGTTGAGACATTCAAATGACAGGAGACACAGAGACAGCAGGCTATCTGTTCCATACAAAGACAAATGCATGAATGTAGGATAACCACAAACTAGTACACTTCATAAAAGAACCATCTCACAAACATTTATGGTGGATTAAATAGTACAGATGGTGGTAATGACAAAATAAATGCATGATACCACCATACAAATCCTATTGGCTATAATAAGGGTTGTTCTGTGAACGTTGAACTCATGTTACATATATATCTAGAGCATCATCTCAAAAGTTCTTGAGCTTGCAAATCACACCGCCCAAAAACAAACAGGCCATTGTTTGCATGCAGTTACTACAGTTCAGTAACACACTCTCATTAACGCACAGATACACAATTACCAATAGCATTGTGGATATCCTTGACTATGGCTTTCAGATGTTCCTTCAGAGCGCGCTCCTCAAGATCTTGAACGTGAGACTCTACGTCTATATGTGTTGAGTCAAAGGTCACATCAGAATCGGTTTCATCACCACTGTGAGGAGGAACCCAGTCCAGCTGAGTGAGGAACTTCTCCAGATCCTCAAACGAGTTCTCGCGGTCTGAGGGAACCAGAGCGGGGGGCTCGTCGGGGTCTGTCTCTGACTTCGTATCATTGGCGTTGAGGTCGTGGGACGGGGAAAGGGAGATAGAGGCGTCCGATAAACTGTGTGTCAGAGCAGATTTAAGTGGGTTCTGTGGGGACACTGGACTGTCGGGGAGAAGCAGGCTTTGGGCACTTCTGGAGGGTTTTAAAGATAATGAACGTCCAGACATGGGGCTCAGAGGAACACGCTGGCTCACTATGGGGTAGAGTCTGTTATACACTCTGTACTGAAGTCTTTTTAGCAATTGCATGACTGGGTGATCTGGGCAGCTGGGGTGAGAAAATAAATAGACGACATGCATTAAGAGATAAAGCTTTAAATACTTGTTTATGAATTCACTAGTGACATGATACCAAAAACCTACCTGAGAAGACAAGAAATAAGGCCTGAAACCAGTGCAGGATCATTTGGGCTTTTCTTTAATCTAGCTTTCCAAACTTTGGGCCATTCCTAAATGATTAAAGCAATACAGAAGGTTGTCAAAACTAGATGTGCATCTGGTATCCTGGAAAAAGATGCAAATATACAGAGATCGCATGCATGCAGTGCTAACACGCTCACATGATCTTGTTCGTACTCGAGCACTCTTGCATACAAAACTCGCTGCTCTTGTTCCTCAGGTGTCATTGTGTTACAGGTTGCAAACCGCCTGGATGAAAAAACACAACATAAGAGCTCATCGCTGCATTAAATGCAATTCCATTAAATTCACATTACATACACATTCATTCATTTTAAAATGGGTGGCATGATATGTTCAGACTTATTGTGCGATTGCTAACAACAGTAATGCTAATGACAAATGTGCAACAGGAAATGCTCATTATTAAAGTTGTGTGTGAACAGGCAACAAATGTGGTTTGGAACATTGTCAAAAACTTCACCTGTTCGCCTCCTCCTGCAGTCGGAGTCTCCTCTCCTCCATTTTCCTTTGAAGCTGTTTACATTCAGGAAAACTTCGGACACATCTGGAATGATTGCTTCCTCAGAATAAGCAGCCCTATTTACTAAAGCCCCCACAGCATTAAACTATATGATATCTTTAATCTTTATTTACAAGCCTACATTTAACTATAAATGAAGTAACGCCACCAACATATTTGATACAAGAGAAAAAAAATGTTTCTTTAAATCTATACAAATGTTCTAATTCATTTAATGATTGCAAAGAGTGTCAAAATTAACTTTAAAAGCTTGAATAATTTGTCATCTGCTTTGCAGAGAAAGTGCAAAAGATCACAGAGTTGGTGACCTTCCTAATCGACTTCACTTTTTGTTCCAGACAGCCCTGACCTGCTATGTATGTCAAAGGTCGGACATTGAAGACAACAGTATCTTAAAATGGACATCAAAGCCCATCTGCTGAATTTACAAACTTATGTAACAGCTCGTACAACTACATATTGATAGAAATTATTGATGCAAAATAAAGTGACAACAACAGTCCAGCTACAATAACAATGGCCATAAACTAATATTGTCACACAAGCCCAGCTGGATTTAAACGTGTCTTTTAAATGTGAAGCGTGTGAAACTGTAAAGCTCTAATGCATTTTAAGTGTGGCATTAAAAACCACAACATGAAAGCTATAATGGATACAGCATCTTGTCTGGCTTTGGCTATTATCAGATTCTCCATCATCTGTCTCTGAAGTGAGAGGGTCTGTATACAAGAGAAGACAAAATAGTTACATCATTTCAGTTTAACACTGGAAAAAGAGAAAGTATATATGCAGTATGTTGGAAACTTCTTTAATATAACATCTTTTATCTACTGACAACATTTCTTTGCTTCTTATAAGGTTTTGATTAAAGTAAATTTTAAGAAAATACACTGTATGGAGATCTCAAACAACAAGCACTTTTCATGTAATCCACTGCAGACACATTTTAAATTAGTTGCATTTAGGACTTTTAATCCAGAATTTTAACAAAACAGCCAAAATAATATCCTAATAAACACAAAATCACTAAATTGTGATTTTTGACAGAATTATGAATTAATTCCAACAACATTAAAACAAAAAGGGTCAAATTTGCACAATTATTTAATATTCAAAAGTCATGATGACTTAATTCATTGTCATATGGTTTAATTTTGAAGTTTCATCATTTCAGTCACCTGTTGTATCACCCTTCACAATTTAGACAAAAAAAATCACAATTTAGTGAAACTTTTACTCAAACTATTCATCATTCTGTCTTTTTAAGATCTTTATTTTTCATGAAGCTCTTCCAGAAACATAAAAACGTAATATATAACCAGACTACTTTAACCACCACCGTTTGCAGTCCAATTTCTCAACCCACGGAGAAATAAGACCTTCATTAAAACGAAGGATACCTTCCAAAACGTCTTCAGCTTTTTCCAGTATAAACGGAGATCCACTGGCGTTTCTCTGCGTCTCCGGATCATGCTTGAAAACTGGACAACACACAATGTTCGTGTCCCAACAACTTCAAATCTACCAAACGGGTCTCCAACAAATGTCTAACACTTACCATGTAAGCAAACGGTCTGTGCACGTTAAAACAGCGATAATACGTTGTAAATGTGATTGTTTATGGTCAATGTATCGCTGTGATCACACTAACGTCAGAAGTCACACCGGATCAACATGTGAGTTCAATGAGTCGCGCAAAGCCATTTAACGCAGGGGGCGTGGCTTTAGTGGCGTTTTACGCATGCGCACAATCAGTTACGCGGTCACGCGTTAAGACCGAAAATTAGGAAAAGAAACATTCAAGGTTTGGTCAAAGATAATGATTGAATTGTATTATGGCTGGAAGAAAGGACTCGTTTAACTATATCATCTAAAACTGATTAATGCATATATATATTTAAAGAGAGGGCAACATGCACACTTGTTTTTTCCCACTTTATATTACACGTTTCCTTTTCATGTCTTACCAATGAGGTCTTTTGACTGGCCTGACCAGGAGCGAGTCTCGCCATCCGGGCCTCATAATTAGCCTTAAGTTTCTGGTTTAGACGTGACGCCTCCTCAATGGGTGTCAATTCCCTGCCACACACACACACATATTTACAGCTTAACATTCTGTACATTACGTTCAGCTCCTGCTGAGAATAGGACATAGAAGAACATAAGTTACTGATAACACCATTCACATGTATGCTGAATAGATTCACTCTCTATCACTGAACTGATAGTCCCGGAAGATCAATTGCTGAGGTCAATGGCCAGTGGAAGTACATGTAACAAATTGTGTAAAACACGGTGTGTCATGTGAACCATCAAAAATAAATACCAACCAAAAATGTGTGGATAATGACAGAATGTGTGTGTTTTTATCCATAACTGAAATAACAATAGTTAGGAAACAAATTATATTATTAAATTATAAATTATATTAGCATATGAATGTAATGCTTAAAATAAATTAGGGTGTTTTGGACAAAATGGGTTAATAAGTAACAACAACAAAAAAATAAATAAAACTATATCATGAATAACATTTATAATTATGTTTTATTTACTTTATTTATGTTTTGTTTGTTATCTGGTCACGTCACCGTGTCTATCATATCAGTATCTTTAAGGGTTAAATGAGAGGCCAGCTGTGAACTCAACAATCAACTGATAACCATGACTTCAGCTGCATTCTGCTGTTACATATGCAACTGTTATGAAGAACTCAGTAGCTCAATGACTCACTTTCTGTTGTCTTGTGTCTCCACCATCTGAAGTTTCTGGAAGACCTCAGGTGGCAGAAAGGGGGAGCCTGTCTCCCCTCCTTCTGAGAGGACCCTGCGATGTCTGCTGGGCTGAAGGTTGGCCTGCTGTTTGCTTTGGGTTTCTGAAACAGTCGCTGCCTCATTAGGTGTTTCTACAAAAAAAAGAGTTTGGAATATTCATGCAGTTTATTGATGCTCATGTCATGAGCCTCCTCTATACACTGCATTTAGAAATTATCTTAAAAATTGTATACTACGGCCCACCTGTCATTTTTGCATCATTTGTGACATGAACGACTGGAATGGTGGTCTGTTTGAGAGATGAAGGAGGAGTTGTTATGGAGGAGGCGGGGTGATGAGGAGGTGATGTGGATTCATGCTTTCTTTCTATGCATGATTTGACCCTCTCCAAACATTGCTCAGCCAGTTTGACCATCTTCTCCACTTCCACCGATTCCATCTCTCCCTCCTCTGCCAAAATAAGCACAAACAAACCATGTGACTTTTAAGTATTACCCGTATTAAGTCTAATGATCTGACTGCTAAAAGCCTGCAAAAATCATGAGCCAATGTGATGATCTTTAAGAATCATTTAATGTAGTCTTCAAGAGTCAAGATAAATGTGTCATCATATACGATCATGTGGGTAATTTACTAATTGTGTCTTCTGACCAATCAAATTCTCTGTGATGTCATGATGAGTTATGAAAGCAATCGCAACAGGACTGATATCGAAACTAATAGATCATTGTTACTAAGCCACAATGCAAAAGACAAAAGTTAACACGTGAGCACACATCAACGTTTTTGAAGCAGGAAGCTGTTTTAAACCACATAATGATGACACATACAGAGGAAGTGAAGTGTATTGTAAAATAACTTGTGTTAAGCCGGTTATTAACTGGGTGTCATAAAGCGGCAAATACCGAATCAGAATAATACATTCAAAACTCACATAAATACACGTAGGAATAACTTACGTTTGATTTCGGCATTCTCAAGCAGAGCATGAGAGATGTAGCTGATGCTCCTCAAATATTCACAGTACGCCTCCTACAAGGTGAAGAAGGAATTCTAGCATGGGTGTAAAGATTTTGTTGGCCTTGCTCCATAACACAGTGCTTAGAATATTTGCCACATGTCTCACTGTACTTCTGGGGTATTTCTTGAGATGACACTCCCATCTCCCATTAAGAGAATGACATCAGAATTTAGTTTATCTGAAACTAAATTTAATGCAAATGCTTTCACAACACAAACTCAAATCTTTAAACACAAAGTCTAATTTCTGGTTGAAAGACACAGGTAATTAGATTTAGTTGGAATCAAAGAGTCAACAGTGCATATCACCGGTGATAAGAGTTTATCTAATGATTTTGTAGAATAGAATAAAATAGACATGAGGGCATAAATTTACGTAAGTTGTAAGTAAGTTGTGAGTAAGTTGGCAAAAAGTAAGTTGGCAAAAAACAGAGAACACAGTTAAATAATACAATAAAGTGTATTTTTTTTTGAATGCACAGAAAAGTTCTTGCATGTTATTCACAATATTATTTGTGTTTATTTGACTTTCACTGCACTGCGATCGACTGGACACCGCAGTGTCTGGAAAAATCATTGTGGTTCTCATGATCCATTTTGTTCTATCAATGTTTATACTGATAAGTGACGTCACCCTCCCGAGTATTATTTGCTAAACCCGCCCATATCTGTACCGAAAATAGTGGGTTTAAAGATTGAAACATTTGTACCTTGTGTTTGTTCCCGGTATCCAGCTGAATGGCCACTTTGACGAGTTTCATAGCATTTTGCAGCGGTCTCTGAAAGCTGTCAACCGGAGGAGCGGCCATCCTGCCAAAACAATGAGTGAATCTGACCGCAACAACCACTAGTGCGTTGAGTCTTATCATTTCAACATAAAAGTCTTACGTTTATAGTGTAATTATACTTATTGTACTTACTTTAGCTTTATGTTTAAATAGCAAAAAACAAAAAAGCGTGCAATATTTGTTTCGCAGTATATTCAAAACCCTTGTTTTTATTGTTTTATTTATATGTGTATTTGTTTACTATTTTTCTTATAGTTTTAGAAATAAATATATTTTTACTAGTTGTACTTGTTTTGTATTTTATTTTTAATTTATTGTATTTATTTAGAATTTATTTATAATAAACACCGGACTTTTAAGACGTAGACAACTGAAGTTTCACTTCCGGGTCGAGGGTAACTAACGTGGTGCATCTCGTGGCTCAACGTGCGCATCACTTTTAGGTGTAGAAACATCACAAAAGGAGTAAAAACTTACAAAAGGGGGTAAGAATAAAGCCATGTTTCGCATTATTTATATATCTTTATTATATGCTTTTGTTGTCGTATGGCATTACTTACATCTCCTTACATTACAAGTACTTAGATCGCCTACTGTACAAAGACAACTTTAAGAAAATTACAACATCGTATGATCGTCCAGTTTTTTATAAAACA
>JAZGTK010002698.1:20090-30474 GCA_036877625.1 Ambastaia sidthimunki | reverse complement strand
ATTTTCTTTTCATCAGAAATGCCTGCACTTCCTCTTCTTTTACTGCCTTCAGGCACCAATCTGTGTGTGTTTTTGCACACCCTTGGAGCCTTTCAAGTATGCTAGAAATATCGCACAGCCTCATTAAACCTTTAATTGTACTCGTATGCCACCCACTTAGTGTTCTGGCCTGTTGATCATGTTGTTTTTCCTGGTTTTTGCATTCCAGGAAATGCTGCGTATTGTTGTTGTCGATTAGGAAAGAAACACAAACACGTCTCAAGGGGTCAGTAAGTGTAGATTGTGTTGTATTGGTTGTTTTTGATTAGTCTCGCGCTGTAGTTATGTGGGTAGTTGACATGATCTATTAAACACTGTCCTGCAACTTGAGATGTCATACATTTATAATTAATACTTGTAGTTTTCTGATCTTCTGAACCTTTCACATTTTTAAGTAAAATAACCATTTACAACATACAAAACATGCATTTTTTTACATGTATCTGATGTATCACGTATTTGTCAACTACACATATACACCATCAGACATCAGAACAAATTGTGTGTTACATTATTTAACCAATATTGTCCACAGTTACCAAGTTTACACTATATAATAAAATGGTACAGATGACTTTCATAACATCAGCGTAGTCTACAGCAGTTATACAGTATTTACTTATAACACACCAGTGTTTAGTTGTGTTACGAGATTGTGTTATGAATCACACAGGTACAGTGTTCTTGTTCAAAGAAGTGTGTATGTGTACACTGTTATTTTATAATGGTTTGATTTAGTTTGTGTTGCTGTAGCCATGTGTTGTAGTCATTTCAGAAGCAGAGAGATTCCATACAAACAGGAATTGTATTGACCAGTCAGACATGTTTTGTAGGATGAATAGCATGACACAGACACACTCAGACACTCTGTGCATGTTACAATGTGAGACAGATGGAGACGTGATAATAACTGTCCTTCAGTGTAATGACAGTCCTGTCCTGCAGCAGAACCGTCCATTAGTTTCAGTATTTCTGATGACTTCTGTGCTCATTTAGGCTCTCAGTGTTTGTATAGGACGCCCTTAAGAAGAAATGCATAGATTCTATACAGTGTATTACCCCAAAATCAAAACTAAAAACTGAAAAGAAAATGAATTCTTAATTTTGAGCCCTAAAGATTATATTTATTTATTTTATTTTGTATCTACGTATCTGTGTGTATCTATGTATCTTGTATTCATGTACCAGTTTGTTTGTTTGTTTGTTTTCATGACAGTTAAGTATTCTAATATAAAATCATTAAAACAATGAAAATTGTTCTGTCTGGACACTATTTTTTGTCATAATATATTACGTATATTAAGACAAAAGGTTTTAGCATTATGAATGTTGATGTGGGACAGTGTGTGTGTGTGTGTGTTTTATTTGATGTCGTGTCTGAAGTATAATGGCTTCACTGGCAGTGGTCCAGATGGACTGCAGACTCCATCTGTTTTAAAGGGCCATACACACAACAAACAAGTGTTTTCAGCTTTTTAAACTTCAGCTGACCTAAACTATCAGCATTCTGTAAATTGCTGCAGTAACTGCTGAGCACAGTCTGATCTCAGATCAGAGTTCATATTATTAGAGAGCACCCCTGTGCTCTGCTCTTCACATAGACTCAGCTTCAGGAAGCAGAAGTAATTGTAGGGCTGGTGTTTGTTTTTATACACTCCTTTCCTTCCAGCTCTCTTGCAGCCTGTTTGCCTTTCAAGGAATCTCAGACTGCAGCTTACACGTGTTTGGCTCTGAGAGCAAAAGATGCACTTTGAGATTTGGACAAAACTCTTTTGGCTATGTGCACATGAGCTCAAATCTCTGAGGGCCATATTTCTCTCTCTCTCGCTCTCTCTCTCACACACACACACAAATACACACTACACCATTAGCCTGAACACACACAAGTAAAAGAGGAATAACACACATTAAACAAAAATTTGGTCTAACTCTAACAAAATCACAAAGTAAAGAATGACAGATTTTCTATTTTGAATTAACAGTTCCTTTAGGAATGCTTAAAAAAATTATTTGATTTGTTTAACTCCTTACAGCTACCAAATATAGTTTAAACACTTTATGGGCACTGAGATTAATCCTACTTTATATTTAGACTACCCTAAAAATGTTAAAGATTCCCAGATGGCAGCCAAACGCATTTATTGTAATGTTTGCTGTTTCTGGGCAGTGTGGCTCAGCATCACTCTCTTTAATGCGGCTCTCAGGCAGGAATGAGTAAACTACTGGCTGTTCAGCTCCTGACTCATGAAATGGCATAAATATTTTAGTTGCAGCAAAGGGAATTTCCGGTAGATTGGGAAGTTTCTCTAGTAGAGGCCTTTTTAATCCCTTTTTCTGAGAAGTGAGCCATCACAGCAAAGCAACTAACTAAACTACTTCCTTTTTATCCGATTAGATCCACCCTTCTGAGGTGCTTTTGAACTTTTATTTTTAACCATAAAGTTAAGAATTTCAGCTTTAATTTGTGGTTGTCATGGTTTAACTATAGAAACCATAGTTGTTTTGGTTTAAACTGTAGTAAAACCATGGTGAATGCTTGTAAAAGTAATCTGGTGAGGCTAAACTTTTCAGAAAAGAGCTGGACTACTGAATGTTACACTACTGAAAAATGTTTAAGTTATTGGTACAAGCATTGGTAACTCCAACACATTTAACAAGTGAGGAGATGATTAGTGTCTTTGTTGCCTTTTATATACTGCTTCTGCTATTAATAATGCAGTATAGGAATAGTTAAACGATCACAGGTATTAATAACAAGTGTCTCCCTGCTATCTGTCAAACTTTCTATTAGTGTGTATATGTGTTTGCACTCAGTGACTTTGGTGTCATTGCACGGTTCTGATCTGTCTGGTCTTGTCAGTTATTGTATATGCCAGTAATGTGATGCTCTGGGCTGTGTGTGTGTGTGTGTGTGTGTGTGTGTTGGAGAGCTACAGTAGCCGATATAGAGGGTCTGTCAGCAGCCCTGATCCATGTGTGTGTGAAGTATTCGACCTGTTGTATCTGCACGTGCCCCAAAGACAAAGTCAGCTTTGTTTATGCAGAACTCTAGGTGCTGGTGTGTTGGTCTGTATAATGTCAAATGTCCTACTGTAAATGTTTTCTGCAGCTCTGGATGAGTTCATATCCCGCATCTGTTAGAGGTTGTTCACATGATCTGTCTAAACAGGTAAAAAAAAAACAGTGGTGTCACCCTATACTGTTTATCATGCAACGTTATCAACTAATCTTAAACATTATTACAGTGCCTGCAATAGCAAACTGAGTTGTGTGTTGACATATTGCCCGATTGCTTTGGGTGACCTGAGTTTGAATCCCAGCTCATATAACTTTCCAGACTCCTGTTCCCCTCTATTTCACACTGTATGAGTTCCTGTTTCTTCACTTTCTATCTAATAAAGCTATAAAGGCCAAAAAATATTTTTCAGTCATACTTTTTGTGTGTTTGTTCTTAATTGGCAACCTAAAGTGTTTAATAAACTACTAAATAAAACAAATTAATTTGATCATTTTAAGTGCTGTTGTGCTACATTTTTGTGAACTTTATACATTTTAGGAAATTGTGTCCCTCTTCAAAGCCAGTGCCACAACAACATTTGAGCCCTAACATACATCAATACCCACTGTAAACAAAAATATTTTTGGCCCCTTTAAGTGCAGCTGTAAAAAGTAAAAGATTTTCCAGGCAACATTTGAGGTTCCTCAGCTGGCAGACCGGCAGAAACTTTAAAGACCCTCTGGGCCCCTTTAAAAAAAATCTCCATATCCTATGTACTAAAGGAACTTGGGGTTTTCTGGGAAACTTGCTGTTGGTTCTTGTAAGAACTCATGAAAGAATTTCAATGGTTTCTCCAGTTACTCCATCACAATGAAAAGGCTTTGAGGTGTTTAAAATGAGTGTCTTTAAACATTTCCATTAGCTGAGGAACCCTGTATGGTGCCTCAAGAATGTATATGTTTTGACAGTATGTAATACTTCTATAGTGTAGTTTTTAAACTATGAGTCACACCAGGACTGAATTAAGCTCACAGTTATGAGAAAAGAAAGTCAAAGATTATGGGCATATATGCCATCGTGTAGGCATAAAAATTACACATTTAAACATTTTGTATCTCATTGGGGAAAATCAGAATGTAATTTATTCATTCATTTATTTAAAGAGCAGATCAGAATTTAAATGTTAGAACCAGTGTGATTTTTATTTACTATACACAATGCATCACGTGCGAAGAAAATTTCTAATTTTCAATTTCAGTGTGAAAGAGTCTTTGGTAAACTCAGTATTAGGTCTTGTGTGTTCATAAAATGACCTTTCTTAGTAAAAACAAGTGTTTGACCTTATTTTTCAAAGATTATGTTACTGGACTGCAATGGTTGTCATGGAAACGGTGGATTCAGTAAAGCAAATGGAGTATCAGATCGTTTTCTATTTAGCTTAGCCTTACGTCTGAAGAATGTACGTATGTCAGTCTGTGGACTTTCCAAAGCATGTCTGCATTGCCGGTCTCTTTGCTTAGTTAATTTTAGGATATCTAGTGCTCTCATATCATCCATTAATCTGGACGTCTATCTAAGTGTCATCTCTTTGCATAGTAGACAATCCTAAGTATCATTTCCCTGTTATATCTTTGGTAGTTATTGGTAAGTTGACCAGAGCAGTGACATCACTTCCTGGTAGCAAGTTTCGTGTTAATTCCTAAAATGGATCTTTTTTCCATTTCCCTAAAACCAAATTATATTTCTTTAGTATCTGTCTTATATTATTACATTTCAAATGTCAGCATTAAAATCATGATTGCATTTAAACTTGACCTAGAATCAATGATGCAGAATAAATGATCCCTTTCAATGAATTAAAAAAAAAATATGTTGCTTACATCTTTAAGCCTATTATAACCATAGCTGAATCCAGATCTATACTAGCGATTGTTCATATTACGCAGAGAAAAGCAGAGAAAAGCGAGTGTGTGTGTGTGTTTGCGTAAATGGTTATATAAGAGGGTCACTTTGTCACTTGGCAGTTGAAACTGTGACAACACTATACTGTCATGACAAATATTCTGATGAGGACCAGTATCCTCATCTCTCACACGCACACACACACACATCTCATACCTGCTGATATAGATGACACATCCCCATCTCCACACATCTTACTCAATTACTGACATGAGCATTTTGGCAGCGGGTTCACATTTAATATGATTCTCTTGCAGGCATTAGATCCATCAGCCATTGAGGAACTTTTCCATTTCCACCAAACACACACACACTGTCAGTCCATAAGAGAGGCTTGAATGATGTAAGACAAAATGGTAACAATTATTCTCTCACATGGCAACACACGCTGGGCTCTGATAATTATACATCTGCATTCAGCTGGCGAGGAGGCTGTGATAGCAGCATAATCATTATATTTCTGGCTGATATTTTTAGAATCACAGCGATTTGCGTGATGTCTGGAGAGTTTATAAACTTGCATTAAGTGTATGTTTGTGTGTGTGTGAGAGAGATGAATTGGAGGGCCGCTGGCTGTATACTAATGAGGTACACTGCGAACTAACGGGGTTTGCCACCAGTGGTTAATGATTAATGGATTTACTTTTAGGTTAATACAGTTACTTAGTCATAACCCTAGCAATTGCAGTTTTACAGTCTCAGACTGCAGGTACTTTCAGTGTACTAGCAGAGGAATTTTAAAACTGCAGATTAAGATACATGCGGTTAGTAATTTAAAGTAGTTAAGATACAGTCAAGGTCCTTTTTTGATACGTTACACTTTAATAAAATAATTAATATAACCCCCCCTAATTTTTATATTGCTCTGTAGATTACAGTAATAAAAGGCAAAGTTTAAATATTTAGCTTTAGCAAATAAGACCTTTAATGTAGCACAGAGACTTTAACCTGTGAATATTTTTTTAACCAGTTCGTTTACTGTAACAACCACCTAGTAAACCACTTAAAGCCTCATACCTTAGCAACTGCATAGCCACACCCTGGCAACCACCCACAGCTTCTTTACATTGTGGTCATTTATTGCTTAGCAGTCAAATAGCAAATCTAGGTTAGCTAATAATTGAGTCATCAGCAAGTGTCCTTGTGTGATCTCTGTCTTTTAAATGGTTGTTCTGGTTAGCAGTGGGTCACTACTGAATGTTACTCAACCCTGACTGTAATCCATACACACAGTGTAAGTCTATACTGAATAAAAATACCCTTTCTTAACTGAATACTGAATACTGAATACTCAAACTAAGGACATTAAAGACATTGTGTGTTTTGTGTGTGTGGTGCCTCAAGTTGGGTGGTATATGTTATTGTGTCTGTTAAAATGATTTTCTTTAGTCCTGTTTTACTCAGCTGGCCAAACACACACAATGTGAGGTAAATGCAGGGAGAAAGACCATTGCACAGATGGAGGACTGGAATAATAAAGGATTAAGAGAATGAAAAGGCTTTGACTACAAATACCATCTCTATCACAGCCAGCTGTTCTCTTTAACAACAGGTTTGGTGAACTGTATTCGTGAGGACATCTCATAAACCGCATAGTTTTCATACAAGGCTATACCCAACCCTCACACAAACATGCTGACTTCATTAGATTTTAGGCAAAACATGATTTGTTTTTGAACATGGCAAGTTTATGAGCATTTTTATTAGTGGAGACCACCTAACGACCATTTTATTCACCAATATAATCAAACACACACAGGTGTGTGTGTGTGTGTGTGTGTGTGTCTGTGTGTGGCAGCTCAGGTCAAACGCATTGCACTGCGGTTCTGTGTTGCCGCATTGCTGTCTACAGCCCTGACCACATTCTTGCATTTTTCTCAATCCTTTTCTGTAAGACTGCAGGCTGAATCACCCTTACACACTCCGAGCCGCAACTGCGTCAGTTCACACAGTCGCCCAGACGTCACAATCACCAGTCGCCCTTCAGGTGCAATGTCAGCCGTTCACAGACACGCCCGCACAATCACACCGCGCTCTGAGTAACAACACGCCTGAGGAGCAGCGTCAGCACCGCCTGACACACTGTGCTGGCACATAAACTTACAATAATGCTGAACAGGAGATGTCATAATGATAGCAGAATATGACCTTCTGTGTGAAACCAGTGAGAACATGCTGACTGAAGCAGTGTGACGCTTAGAGCTGGTTTGTTTTTGATACAGTGTATTAGACAGAGGTGCAGAGTGAAATTACTGTTTTCTTTTTAAGTCTTTTGTAAGTATAAATGTTTCACAGAATGTACAAAAAGGCAAATTAATGCTACAGCATTGTTTGCTACAGCAATAGCTGTATTAGCTATAAATGTAAACAGCTTAAGTCACAAGTGTTGTTTAATTTACCCAAACATTGTTCTTTTCAATTAGTTCCTTTCAATGAATCATTTTAATCATTTGTGAATCAGTTTGAGTTTTCAGACCAATCATTATTGTACAGCTCAGTTACCATTGTACGGTACTTTGTACATTAGTTGTATTTTAAATGTGCTCTATAAATAAAAGTGACCTTGACCTTGAGTCGAGCACATTTCATAGATTTCATCTCTTATGCTCATGTGCCATAAAGATATCTTATATCTCATCTCAGCTCCAATTTGTAACTTGTGCCTCTCTACCGCCATCTCTGTTTGAAAAATAAAATTGCAGGTTGTCTTATGTATGTTGAAATCAAATTAAGCCAAAACTGACATTTCCCGGGAAATTGGATCTGACAGGTCAAATTATACATCATTATTATAAAAGTATAAACCTTTCAATTGTGGATAAAGTAAGAAGACCCTTTTAAACACTGATCTGTTATGTATGTTTTGTTTATTGTTAACTTTCAGTTTGCATCTGGGGTAGTTGGTTTAAAGGTTTTAAATATATAGTGATGAATGATTCACACCTACACTGACTTTGAAGGAATCTCACATTCTCTGTCTGATTTAAATTTTTCACAGCCGCAGCAAATATAGCCATCAGAGCTCATGCAGAACGTGAGGCGAATCTTGATGATCATCTGGGAAATATTATTGCTCTGGAACATATATTTCTGTGTGTGTGGGTTTGTTTAATGATGTACTTCAACTGCAGGCCCAGGTTTTTATATCAGTCTAATCATTCCCATATACTTCTGTTACTCATACAGACACCTGTTTACATCACAGTCCTCTGTAGTTTCACTGATACATTGTGATGGATTTTGTCATTGTTATTTAAGGCCAGATGTTTTCCTGGAACACTTAGAACAAAGTCAGAATACAAAGGTGAAGATTAGTCAATACTGAAGATTTAGATACTAAATAGATCAATAATACGGTCATACTTCTGTGATGTTCCTGTAGCTAAATTGGTAGAGGATTGTGTTAGTAGTGCAAAGGTTGTGGGTTTGATTCCCAGGGAACACAAACTAATAAAATGTATCATTTGGGTTCATTGTAAATCGCTTTGGATAAAAGCATCTACCAAAGTCGAAACTTTAAATGTGATGTCCTAACTAAACAATTGTAGGTTGCAAGAACGTTTCCATTAAGTAAAACATTAAAAATGTTGTAGGAACATTTAAGACATCCAGTTTTTTAGACGTTGTATTAATGTTAATGCTTGGTTGTTTAAAAAAGTTAGTCAAACATTTTCTTAATTCTAACATTTTCAAAACATTACACTAACAACTTATGTTTCTTATATTAATGTATTTATGTCAAGAAAACATTCTACTAACATTGCTGCAAAAAATGTTTATGATTACTTTCAGACAACTTTTAAAAAACGTTAGCCAACATTCTAAGAACACTCCTTGTTAGTTATGGTGATACATCTGTAGATCTTCTCAAGAATTGTTTAGATCAAGAAGGCCTTCCTAAATAAAGATAACAGTGTTGCTGGCCATAGAGCGAGTGATCATGACGCACAGGATCTGCGTGAAATGTCCAAACTGTGCCCTGCGTTCTATTGACAATGCAGGTGTTGTTTTGAAGTTTGAGTATGTGTGTGGTTCTCAGTGTCAACTAGTATTTTTCCACCCCTGCGGCGTCTTTGTGTCTCACTGAGTCCCTTTGTCAGGTAACCGGTCACACATATTGCTGCTTTCTGCTTGGAAAATTCCACACTGCATCTGCAAAGACGAGAGAGGGAGGGAGAGACAGGAGAGAAGATTAGAGATGGAGAGAGTGTTGAAGAGCGAGTGTAAGATGAAGAGGAGAAGTGTAATGAGATGAGATGAGATCAGGCCTGGGTGTAAATAGGATGATATTGACCATTTAAACATCTGACGCACACAGTGCAGATAGAAACGTCTGGAAACGACCAACCACGCAAGCACACCAAGCAGACACAATGGAGAAACCGTCTCTTTAAATCATGCACTTCATGTTCTCACACAAAATGAATATGATTATTTGGAAAGCGTGTATCTGACCAGAGAATAACAAAATATGTGAGAAAAGTCTGTTTAGCAAAAAACTGGACAAAGGTTTCTCCATTTAGTACTCTAGCCTGTATTTATTTGGCATGCCATGATGACTGTCAAATTAAGTCAAGTATGTGAATAGGTAAGAGGTAAGAGAAGTAAAAATGTACCTTTACATTTTTATATCTGCACACTGTTTGAGACTCTTCTTACATTGGTTAACAGTTTATTAGGTCAACTTATTGCCACAGTTAAAGATTTGTTAAACATCTAGGTGGTAATAGCCAAATACTCACCGAGTTAACTGAAATAAGGTGTTTCCATACAATTGGAAACTTGGGTTTAAGCTTTTCTTCGATTTTTAACTTTCTAAGTGTTTTAGCTTTTTGTGTTAGCTTTTCTAGTTTTTTATAAAGCAGTGTACATTTTGCCAGGTTTAACAAACATGTTTGTTAAAAATCAACCAACCATGTTTTAAGATCAGTAGCCAAGGAAAGCAAACACTATTGGATAGATTTTAGTTAAATAGGTTTGGTCTGTTACTCAAAGGGTTTGAGTTTTTCCTTTTTATAAAGTTTATTGTTGCTGATGATGTTTAGGAATGTGATTAAATTAAGAACAAATCGAGACTTTTGCATAAATGTCAGATGTTTCTCATGAGAAAAAGGGTGTATTCATTTCACATGTCCCTCCTCTGGAGTTTGAGATCTCTACAGTGTCGCAAACTGTCCCCAAGTTTACGAAGATACTGAATTCTGCAATCAAAAGTCAGTGTTAAAGGAAGGGATTAGAGACTGCAGAGGAACGAATCAGGCAGATGAAATGAGGAGATTTTAGGTGTGTGTGTGTGTGTGTGTGTGTGTGTGTGTGGTCTCTGCAGAAACACGTGCTGCTCTGCTCACATGTAGCAGTGATCGCTAAAATACTGCAGTACCCCTC
>JAZGTK010002698.1:0-20040 GCA_036877625.1 Ambastaia sidthimunki | reverse complement strand
ATTTTCTTTTCATCAGAAATGCCTGCACTTCCTCTTCTTTTACTGCCTTCAGGCACCAATCTGTGTGTGTTTTTGCACACCCTTGGAGCCTTTCAAGTATGCTAGAAATATCGCACAGCCTCATTAAACCTTTAATTGTACTCGTATGCCACCCACTTAGTGTTCTGGCCTGTTGATCATGTTGTTTTTCCTGGTTTTTGCATTCCAGGAAATGCTGCGTATTGTTGTTGTCGATTAGGAAAGAAACACAAACACGTCTCAAGGGGTCAGTAAGTGTAGATTGTGTTGTATTGGTTGTTTTTGATTAGTCTCGCGCTGTAGTTATGTGGGTAGTTGACATGATCTATTAAACACTGTCCTGCAACTTGAGATGTCATACATTTATAATTAATACTTGTAGTTTTCTGATCTTCTGAACCTTTCACATTTTTAAGTAAAATAACCATTTACAACATACAAAACATGCATTTTTTTACATGTATCTGATGTATCACGTATTTGTCAACTACACATATACACCATCAGACATCAGAACAAATTGTGTGTTACATTATTTAACCAATATTGTCCACAGTTACCAAGTTTACACTATATAATAAAATGGTACAGATGACTTTCATAACATCAGCGTAGTCTACAGCAGTTATACAGTATTTACTTATAACACACCAGTGTTTAGTTGTGTTACGAGATTGTGTTATGAATCACACAGGTACAGTGTTCTTGTTCAAAGAAGTGTGTATGTGTACACTGTTATTTTATAATGGTTTGATTTAGTTTGTGTTGCTGTAGCCATGTGTTGTAGTCATTTCAGAAGCAGAGAGATTCCATACAAACAGGAATTGTATTGACCAGTCAGACATGTTTTGTAGGATGAATAGCATGACACAGACACACTCAGACACTCTGTGCATGTTACAATGTGAGACAGATGGAGACGTGATAATAACTGTCCTTCAGTGTAATGACAGTCCTGTCCTGCAGCAGAACCGTCCATTAGTTTCAGTATTTCTGATGACTTCTGTGCTCATTTAGGCTCTCAGTGTTTGTATAGGACGCCCTTAAGAAGAAATGCATAGATTCTATACAGTGTATTACCCCAAAATCAAAACTAAAAACTGAAAAGAAAATGAATTCTTAATTTTGAGCCCTAAAGATTATATTTATTTATTTTATTTTGTATCTACGTATCTGTGTGTATCTATGTATCTTGTATTCATGTACCAGTTTGTTTGTTTGTTTGTTTTCATGACAGTTAAGTATTCTAATATAAAATCATTAAAACAATGAAAATTGTTCTGTCTGGACACTATTTTTTGTCATAATATATTACGTATATTAAGACAAAAGGTTTTAGCATTATGAATGTTGATGTGGGACAGTGTGTGTGTGTGTGTGTTTTATTTGATGTCGTGTCTGAAGTATAATGGCTTCACTGGCAGTGGTCCAGATGGACTGCAGACTCCATCTGTTTTAAAGGGCCATACACACAACAAACAAGTGTTTTCAGCTTTTTAAACTTCAGCTGACCTAAACTATCAGCATTCTGTAAATTGCTGCAGTAACTGCTGAGCACAGTCTGATCTCAGATCAGAGTTCATATTATTAGAGAGCACCCCTGTGCTCTGCTCTTCACATAGACTCAGCTTCAGGAAGCAGAAGTAATTGTAGGGCTGGTGTTTGTTTTTATACACTCCTTTCCTTCCAGCTCTCTTGCAGCCTGTTTGCCTTTCAAGGAATCTCAGACTGCAGCTTACACGTGTTTGGCTCTGAGAGCAAAAGATGCACTTTGAGATTTGGACAAAACTCTTTTGGCTATGTGCACATGAGCTCAAATCTCTGAGGGCCATATTTCTCTCTCTCTCGCTCTCTCTCTCACACACACACACAAATACACACTACACCATTAGCCTGAACACACACAAGTAAAAGAGGAATAACACACATTAAACAAAAATTTGGTCTAACTCTAACAAAATCACAAAGTAAAGAATGACAGATTTTCTATTTTGAATTAACAGTTCCTTTAGGAATGCTTAAAAAAATTATTTGATTTGTTTAACTCCTTACAGCTACCAAATATAGTTTAAACACTTTATGGGCACTGAGATTAATCCTACTTTATATTTAGACTACCCTAAAAATGTTAAAGATTCCCAGATGGCAGCCAAACGCATTTATTGTAATGTTTGCTGTTTCTGGGCAGTGTGGCTCAGCATCACTCTCTTTAATGCGGCTCTCAGGCAGGAATGAGTAAACTACTGGCTGTTCAGCTCCTGACTCATGAAATGGCATAAATATTTTAGTTGCAGCAAAGGGAATTTCCGGTAGATTGGGAAGTTTCTCTAGTAGAGGCCTTTTTAATCCCTTTTTCTGAGAAGTGAGCCATCACAGCAAAGCAACTAACTAAACTACTTCCTTTTTATCCGATTAGATCCACCCTTCTGAGGTGCTTTTGAACTTTTATTTTTAACCATAAAGTTAAGAATTTCAGCTTTAATTTGTGGTTGTCATGGTTTAACTATAGAAACCATAGTTGTTTTGGTTTAAACTGTAGTAAAACCATGGTGAATGCTTGTAAAAGTAATCTGGTGAGGCTAAACTTTTCAGAAAAGAGCTGGACTACTGAATGTTACACTACTGAAAAATGTTTAAGTTATTGGTACAAGCATTGGTAACTCCAACACATTTAACAAGTGAGGAGATGATTAGTGTCTTTGTTGCCTTTTATATACTGCTTCTGCTATTAATAATGCAGTATAGGAATAGTTAAACGATCACAGGTATTAATAACAAGTGTCTCCCTGCTATCTGTCAAACTTTCTATTAGTGTGTATATGTGTTTGCACTCAGTGACTTTGGTGTCATTGCACGGTTCTGATCTGTCTGGTCTTGTCAGTTATTGTATATGCCAGTAATGTGATGCTCTGGGCTGTGTGTGTGTGTGTGTGTGTGTGTGTGTTGGAGAGCTACAGTAGCCGATATAGAGGGTCTGTCAGCAGCCCTGATCCATGTGTGTGTGAAGTATTCGACCTGTTGTATCTGCACGTGCCCCAAAGACAAAGTCAGCTTTGTTTATGCAGAACTCTAGGTGCTGGTGTGTTGGTCTGTATAATGTCAAATGTCCTACTGTAAATGTTTTCTGCAGCTCTGGATGAGTTCATATCCCGCATCTGTTAGAGGTTGTTCACATGATCTGTCTAAACAGGTAAAAAAAAAACAGTGGTGTCACCCTATACTGTTTATCATGCAACGTTATCAACTAATCTTAAACATTATTACAGTGCCTGCAATAGCAAACTGAGTTGTGTGTTGACATATTGCCCGATTGCTTTGGGTGACCTGAGTTTGAATCCCAGCTCATATAACTTTCCAGACTCCTGTTCCCCTCTATTTCACACTGTATGAGTTCCTGTTTCTTCACTTTCTATCTAATAAAGCTATAAAGGCCAAAAAATATTTTTCAGTCATACTTTTTGTGTGTTTGTTCTTAATTGGCAACCTAAAGTGTTTAATAAACTACTAAATAAAACAAATTAATTTGATCATTTTAAGTGCTGTTGTGCTACATTTTTGTGAACTTTATACATTTTAGGAAATTGTGTCCCTCTTCAAAGCCAGTGCCACAACAACATTTGAGCCCTAACATACATCAATACCCACTGTAAACAAAAATATTTTTGGCCCCTTTAAGTGCAGCTGTAAAAAGTAAAAGATTTTCCAGGCAACATTTGAGGTTCCTCAGCTGGCAGACCGGCAGAAACTTTAAAGACCCTCTGGGCCCCTTTAAAAAAAATCTCCATATCCTATGTACTAAAGGAACTTGGGGTTTTCTGGGAAACTTGCTGTTGGTTCTTGTAAGAACTCATGAAAGAATTTCAATGGTTTCTCCAGTTACTCCATCACAATGAAAAGGCTTTGAGGTGTTTAAAATGAGTGTCTTTAAACATTTCCATTAGCTGAGGAACCCTGTATGGTGCCTCAAGAATGTATATGTTTTGACAGTATGTAATACTTCTATAGTGTAGTTTTTAAACTATGAGTCACACCAGGACTGAATTAAGCTCACAGTTATGAGAAAAGAAAGTCAAAGATTATGGGCATATATGCCATCGTGTAGGCATAAAAATTACACATTTAAACATTTTGTATCTCATTGGGGAAAATCAGAATGTAATTTATTCATTCATTTATTTAAAGAGCAGATCAGAATTTAAATGTTAGAACCAGTGTGATTTTTATTTACTATACACAATGCATCACGTGCGAAGAAAATTTCTAATTTTCAATTTCAGTGTGAAAGAGTCTTTGGTAAACTCAGTATTAGGTCTTGTGTGTTCATAAAATGACCTTTCTTAGTAAAAACAAGTGTTTGACCTTATTTTTCAAAGATTATGTTACTGGACTGCAATGGTTGTCATGGAAACGGTGGATTCAGTAAAGCAAATGGAGTATCAGATCGTTTTCTATTTAGCTTAGCCTTACGTCTGAAGAATGTACGTATGTCAGTCTGTGGACTTTCCAAAGCATGTCTGCATTGCCGGTCTCTTTGCTTAGTTAATTTTAGGATATCTAGTGCTCTCATATCATCCATTAATCTGGACGTCTATCTAAGTGTCATCTCTTTGCATAGTAGACAATCCTAAGTATCATTTCCCTGTTATATCTTTGGTAGTTATTGGTAAGTTGACCAGAGCAGTGACATCACTTCCTGGTAGCAAGTTTCGTGTTAATTCCTAAAATGGATCTTTTTTCCATTTCCCTAAAACCAAATTATATTTCTTTAGTATCTGTCTTATATTATTACATTTCAAATGTCAGCATTAAAATCATGATTGCATTTAAACTTGACCTAGAATCAATGATGCAGAATAAATGATCCCTTTCAATGAATTAAAAAAAAAATATGTTGCTTACATCTTTAAGCCTATTATAACCATAGCTGAATCCAGATCTATACTAGCGATTGTTCATATTACGCAGAGAAAAGCAGAGAAAAGCGAGTGTGTGTGTGTGTTTGCGTAAATGGTTATATAAGAGGGTCACTTTGTCACTTGGCAGTTGAAACTGTGACAACACTATACTGTCATGACAAATATTCTGATGAGGACCAGTATCCTCATCTCTCACACGCACACACACACACATCTCATACCTGCTGATATAGATGACACATCCCCATCTCCACACATCTTACTCAATTACTGACATGAGCATTTTGGCAGCGGGTTCACATTTAATATGATTCTCTTGCAGGCATTAGATCCATCAGCCATTGAGGAACTTTTCCATTTCCACCAAACACACACACACTGTCAGTCCATAAGAGAGGCTTGAATGATGTAAGACAAAATGGTAACAATTATTCTCTCACATGGCAACACACGCTGGGCTCTGATAATTATACATCTGCATTCAGCTGGCGAGGAGGCTGTGATAGCAGCATAATCATTATATTTCTGGCTGATATTTTTAGAATCACAGCGATTTGCGTGATGTCTGGAGAGTTTATAAACTTGCATTAAGTGTATGTTTGTGTGTGTGTGAGAGAGATGAATTGGAGGGCCGCTGGCTGTATACTAATGAGGTACACTGCGAACTAACGGGGTTTGCCACCAGTGGTTAATGATTAATGGATTTACTTTTAGGTTAATACAGTTACTTAGTCATAACCCTAGCAATTGCAGTTTTACAGTCTCAGACTGCAGGTACTTTCAGTGTACTAGCAGAGGAATTTTAAAACTGCAGATTAAGATACATGCGGTTAGTAATTTAAAGTAGTTAAGATACAGTCAAGGTCCTTTTTTGATACGTTACACTTTAATAAAATAATTAATATAACCCCCCCTAATTTTTATATTGCTCTGTAGATTACAGTAATAAAAGGCAAAGTTTAAATATTTAGCTTTAGCAAATAAGACCTTTAATGTAGCACAGAGACTTTAACCTGTGAATATTTTTTTAACCAGTTCGTTTACTGTAACAACCACCTAGTAAACCACTTAAAGCCTCATACCTTAGCAACTGCATAGCCACACCCTGGCAACCACCCACAGCTTCTTTACATTGTGGTCATTTATTGCTTAGCAGTCAAATAGCAAATCTAGGTTAGCTAATAATTGAGTCATCAGCAAGTGTCCTTGTGTGATCTCTGTCTTTTAAATGGTTGTTCTGGTTAGCAGTGGGTCACTACTGAATGTTACTCAACCCTGACTGTAATCCATACACACAGTGTAAGTCTATACTGAATAAAAATACCCTTTCTTAACTGAATACTGAATACTGAATACTCAAACTAAGGACATTAAAGACATTGTGTGTTTTGTGTGTGTGGTGCCTCAAGTTGGGTGGTATATGTTATTGTGTCTGTTAAAATGATTTTCTTTAGTCCTGTTTTACTCAGCTGGCCAAACACACACAATGTGAGGTAAATGCAGGGAGAAAGACCATTGCACAGATGGAGGACTGGAATAATAAAGGATTAAGAGAATGAAAAGGCTTTGACTACAAATACCATCTCTATCACAGCCAGCTGTTCTCTTTAACAACAGGTTTGGTGAACTGTATTCGTGAGGACATCTCATAAACCGCATAGTTTTCATACAAGGCTATACCCAACCCTCACACAAACATGCTGACTTCATTAGATTTTAGGCAAAACATGATTTGTTTTTGAACATGGCAAGTTTATGAGCATTTTTATTAGTGGAGACCACCTAACGACCATTTTATTCACCAATATAATCAAACACACACAGGTGTGTGTGTGTGTGTGTGTGTGTGTCTGTGTGTGGCAGCTCAGGTCAAACGCATTGCACTGCGGTTCTGTGTTGCCGCATTGCTGTCTACAGCCCTGACCACATTCTTGCATTTTTCTCAATCCTTTTCTGTAAGACTGCAGGCTGAATCACCCTTACACACTCCGAGCCGCAACTGCGTCAGTTCACACAGTCGCCCAGACGTCACAATCACCAGTCGCCCTTCAGGTGCAATGTCAGCCGTTCACAGACACGCCCGCACAATCACACCGCGCTCTGAGTAACAACACGCCTGAGGAGCAGCGTCAGCACCGCCTGACACACTGTGCTGGCACATAAACTTACAATAATGCTGAACAGGAGATGTCATAATGATAGCAGAATATGACCTTCTGTGTGAAACCAGTGAGAACATGCTGACTGAAGCAGTGTGACGCTTAGAGCTGGTTTGTTTTTGATACAGTGTATTAGACAGAGGTGCAGAGTGAAATTACTGTTTTCTTTTTAAGTCTTTTGTAAGTATAAATGTTTCACAGAATGTACAAAAAGGCAAATTAATGCTACAGCATTGTTTGCTACAGCAATAGCTGTATTAGCTATAAATGTAAACAGCTTAAGTCACAAGTGTTGTTTAATTTACCCAAACATTGTTCTTTTCAATTAGTTCCTTTCAATGAATCATTTTAATCATTTGTGAATCAGTTTGAGTTTTCAGACCAATCATTATTGTACAGCTCAGTTACCATTGTACGGTACTTTGTACATTAGTTGTATTTTAAATGTGCTCTATAAATAAAAGTGACCTTGACCTTGAGTCGAGCACATTTCATAGATTTCATCTCTTATGCTCATGTGCCATAAAGATATCTTATATCTCATCTCAGCTCCAATTTGTAACTTGTGCCTCTCTACCGCCATCTCTGTTTGAAAAATAAAATTGCAGGTTGTCTTATGTATGTTGAAATCAAATTAAGCCAAAACTGACATTTCCCGGGAAATTGGATCTGACAGGTCAAATTATACATCATTATTATAAAAGTATAAACCTTTCAATTGTGGATAAAGTAAGAAGACCCTTTTAAACACTGATCTGTTATGTATGTTTTGTTTATTGTTAACTTTCAGTTTGCATCTGGGGTAGTTGGTTTAAAGGTTTTAAATATATAGTGATGAATGATTCACACCTACACTGACTTTGAAGGAATCTCACATTCTCTGTCTGATTTAAATTTTTCACAGCCGCAGCAAATATAGCCATCAGAGCTCATGCAGAACGTGAGGCGAATCTTGATGATCATCTGGGAAATATTATTGCTCTGGAACATATATTTCTGTGTGTGTGGGTTTGTTTAATGATGTACTTCAACTGCAGGCCCAGGTTTTTATATCAGTCTAATCATTCCCATATACTTCTGTTACTCATACAGACACCTGTTTACATCACAGTCCTCTGTAGTTTCACTGATACATTGTGATGGATTTTGTCATTGTTATTTAAGGCCAGATGTTTTCCTGGAACACTTAGAACAAAGTCAGAATACAAAGGTGAAGATTAGTCAATACTGAAGATTTAGATACTAAATAGATCAATAATACGGTCATACTTCTGTGATGTTCCTGTAGCTAAATTGGTAGAGGATTGTGTTAGTAGTGCAAAGGTTGTGGGTTTGATTCCCAGGGAACACAAACTAATAAAATGTATCATTTGGGTTCATTGTAAATCGCTTTGGATAAAAGCATCTACCAAAGTCGAAACTTTAAATGTGATGTCCTAACTAAACAATTGTAGGTTGCAAGAACGTTTCCATTAAGTAAAACATTAAAAATGTTGTAGGAACATTTAAGACATCCAGTTTTTTAGACGTTGTATTAATGTTAATGCTTGGTTGTTTAAAAAAGTTAGTCAAACATTTTCTTAATTCTAACATTTTCAAAACATTACACTAACAACTTATGTTTCTTATATTAATGTATTTATGTCAAGAAAACATTCTACTAACATTGCTGCAAAAAATGTTTATGATTACTTTCAGACAACTTTTAAAAAACGTTAGCCAACATTCTAAGAACACTCCTTGTTAGTTATGGTGATACATCTGTAGATCTTCTCAAGAATTGTTTAGATCAAGAAGGCCTTCCTAAATAAAGATAACAGTGTTGCTGGCCATAGAGCGAGTGATCATGACGCACAGGATCTGCGTGAAATGTCCAAACTGTGCCCTGCGTTCTATTGACAATGCAGGTGTTGTTTTGAAGTTTGAGTATGTGTGTGGTTCTCAGTGTCAACTAGTATTTTTCCACCCCTGCGGCGTCTTTGTGTCTCACTGAGTCCCTTTGTCAGGTAACCGGTCACACATATTGCTGCTTTCTGCTTGGAAAATTCCACACTGCATCTGCAAAGACGAGAGAGGGAGGGAGAGACAGGAGAGAAGATTAGAGATGGAGAGAGTGTTGAAGAGCGAGTGTAAGATGAAGAGGAGAAGTGTAATGAGATGAGATGAGATCAGGCCTGGGTGTAAATAGGATGATATTGACCATTTAAACATCTGACGCACACAGTGCAGATAGAAACGTCTGGAAACGACCAACCACGCAAGCACACCAAGCAGACACAATGGAGAAACCGTCTCTTTAAATCATGCACTTCATGTTCTCACACAAAATGAATATGATTATTTGGAAAGCGTGTAGGTTTTGCAAAATACTGGACAAAGGTTTCTCCATTTAGTACTCTAGCCTGTATTTATTTGGCATGCCATGATGACTGTCAAATTAAGTCAAGTATGTGAATAGGTAAGAGGAGTAAAAATGTACCTTTACATTTTTATATCTGCACACTGTTTGAGACTCTTTTTACATTGGTTAACAGTTTATTAGGTCAACTTATTGCCACAGTTAAAGATTTGTTAAACATCTAGGTGGTAATTATTTCAGTTAACTCACCGAGTTAACTGAAATAAGGTGTTTCCATACAATTGGAAACTTACAATGGGTTTAAGCTTTCCTTAGATTTTTAACTTTCTAAGTGTTTTAGCTTTTTGTGTTAGCTTTTCTAGTTTTTTATAAAGCAGTGTACATTTTTGCCAGGTTTAACAAACATGTTTGTTAAAAATCAACCAACCATGTTTTAAGATCAGTAGCCAAGGAAAGCAGACGCTATTGGATAGATTTTAGTTAAATAGGTTTGGTCTATTACTCAAAGGGTTTGAGTTTTTCCTTTTTATAAAGTTTAATGTTGCTGATGATGTTTAGGAATGTGATTAAATTAAGAACAAATCGAGACTTTTGCATAAATGTCAGATGTTTCTCATGAGAAAATGTCCCTCCTCTGGAGTTTGAGATGAGATCTCTACAGTGTCGCAAACTGTCCCCAAGTTTACGAAGATACTGAATTCTGCAATCAAAAGTCAGTGTTGAAGGAAGGGATTAGAGACTGCAGAGGAACGAATCAGGCAGATGAAATGAGGAGATTTTAGGTGTGTGTGTGTGTGTGTGTGGTCTCTGCAGAAACACGTGCTGCTCTGCTCACATGTAGCAGTGATCGCTAAAATACTGCAGTACCCCTCCAATACCAATACTGACTCACTTATCCGTCTGGTACCAACCCATATCCAGCAATCGTCCTAGAGACACACACACACTCAGTCCCTCCGGGAATGTCATTTTCTGTATCGTCTTATAAGAGAGGCTGGGGATTATTTCTCTAGAGAATTTTTTCAAACAGGCAAATTTTTTAAGCCTCTAACTTTGGAGACCACATGACCACAGAGACTCTGCAGTCACTGTTGATAAGTAAAATAGACGGAGATATTCACGAAAACAAATTTATTATCTTCAGAGCTAAGGAAAAGTTCTGTGATGTTTCATTGAAGTATCAACTGTCTTTGATGTTTCTCCAAACATTTTTCTTAGGAGAACTGATGACATAGCTCAGATGATTTGATCTTTGAAGAATTTGAGATTGTTTGAGTCTATATTGAAATGCCTGACTTTTGATTGCAGTCATTGGTTTGTTGGTGAATCTGAGCACAGTTTGTGACACTGTTGAGATCTCTTCTGAAGCTCAAGAGAAGACGTGAGGTTACCTAGAAAGTTTTCCTTAGAAGAAACATCTGAGGAGAGCAGAAGACTGAAGCAAAGGTCTTCATTTAATCTCATTGCTGTCCAAGAAAAGCAATTCTCTACTGCAACATAAAATTGTAGGGTATTGCAGATGTTCTTAATGTGGATGACAAGTTTAAATTATAAACAACTTATGTAAGAACAAGCTCCAAACGCTGCATCATCTGCAGTACCTGGACATGTCATATAGTAGCCAGATCTTCTTCTTTCTGTTTACAGAAGGATATTTCCAGTGAAATCTGACCCAACAGCTCAAATTATGAATCAATATTATAAACTTACTGTTGCAAATTGGGGTAAGGGAGATTGTGTGAACACTGACCTGTCATGTACTCGCTCAATATGAGATCTCATTAGTAAATGTTCTTTCCCATAGGAGAAAGAGAGAGAGAGAGAGAGAGAGAGAGAGAGAGAGAATTGCTTGTGAGTAACAATATCTGCAGCTGCCACTGGGGTTTTCGAGAAGTGTCCAGGCTTACAGTTGGACGTCCAGTTAGGCCTGATTTACACACCCTCTATCACCCGCTCTCACTCTCTCACTGTTTCTTTGGCAGCTTTAACATTTATATGAAGTGATCTATGTCAAACACTCTGATTGATTATGTGCATTTTAAGCCACATTTCCAAAATGGAATTCCAGATTCCAGAAGTATGATTTCCATTTTTGCCAGGTATGGATAAATAGTAGGTATACTGTATATCAGAGCGTTTAAGGAAAATGTCAAGGCGTTAATCTGACATTTTTCAGAATCAATGTACAAAAGCAGAACGTTTTAGCATAATCTGCCCTCTACTGTATTACAGTAGATTTGATGCCTGTGGTAAAAACGACACGTGTGTCTCGTGCACGTGGACACCCACCCATCCGTCCCACCAACTGCTATATACAGAGCAGTTAATATGCAGCAGTCTGCTAGGTTAATCGATTTAATTTTCTAATTAGCAGTGGGGGGTTGGGATGTAGCAAAAGAGCGTTTTGGCTTATGTGTGCAGCTGTTTTTAAAGTTAGTGCAATGCTGCATATGTGTGCTTCACAATGTTTTAATATCCATCCCCCCAAACAAATTAACCACTTTATTTAATAAGAGTAATGTAGGTCTGCACAACATTTATGTGGGTCACTGGAGACCAGGATTGGAGGATATGATGTTTCTGTCAGATGTTCCTATTGGCTAATTCATTATGTAGTCTTCCAAGCAATTAGTTAGATAAACTCTTTATGGCCCAGGGGGACATTTAAAGCAATTGTATTTCTCATACCCTATTAGTTAACAGTTGAATCTAAAGGAAAAATGAGGTCAAAAACACTTTTCCTTTGTTGCCCTTACAAAATGGTACCATGGCAACAGTGCTTTCCACTAAACTGCCCTAGTTACTGGAGTTATTGTGATTACAATACAAGGATGGTTGGTATTAGCTACCACTGTCATCAATAAAATAAATATAATGACAGACATCTTCTCAAAGCAAATTATGTTTATTGTGGTATATTTTGAATTAACTGAAATAATGAGTTGAATTAACTCTCTGGTAGCTTTTAGTGGACTGCTTAAATGGTCGCATGATTTGTAGCATTTCAGATTGAATTTGTGTTCTGAACACTGTGACACAAAAACAAAATCTTTTCTAGGGCACAGGTGGAGGCCGTAGGCCAGCGCTGTTCTTTCAGTTGTTGATGAACTCAAGTCTCTGATAACTGTTTTCGTGAGCTTGACTGTTGTGTGTTAGTGTAGACACTGGTGGTGTGGAGACCAAAAACCGATAGGGAGTGAGTGATATATTTATTCAGAGAGGAGCAAAGCTGTGGGGTGATTGGGGTTTGAAGCTATTTTTGGCTCCCTATTTACCCTGTGAGCACTTGTTTGAAGGGCTAGCGTGTGTGTGTCTTTGCTGACTCACCAGCCCCGCCTCCTCTTGACATCACCGTCGTGATTGGGTGCTTCTGAGTAGTGGAATCATGGGAATGTGTTGGGTATGGAATGTGCTAAGAAAACTTCTGGCACAGATAGTGAGAAACGTCCTGTTGGCTCTCAGAGGTTCTCGGCTGACCTCCTACTCTCTCTTTAAAATACTGTTTCTCTAACACCATTTTGATGTAATTAAGTATTTTACAGTGTCTTTTCCACACAAGTTACATAAAATAGTAAGAACAGTAAATTACGCATAACTAACACTAAACCAAATCATAATCGTAGACCTAATTCAATAGCAAGTGCATGTTGTTAATTAATATTACTCAGTTCTGTAACAAGGGCACCTTAAAATAGTGTATACATGTATTTTGATACAATGTCAGAGGATCTTTGATAAAGGTCATCTAATAGTAAACTAGTATGCAACATGACTTTGACTCGCTACAAGGGGGTTTGACAGATGTTCGACAGGTTTTGATAGGATTGACAGACTCTTGTTCTCTCTGAAAAAGACATTTTTGCTACAATAAAATTGTACTAATATAATCCACAGAGCAAGTTGACTTGACGCGTAAAACAGTGACAGTTTCCTGCAGTGTGACATTATATGTTAAATGGAATTTTTCAGAATATTGTATAATTATTCACTTTATGATATTAAATATTATAAATCATAATACTTACAAATTATATACAGTACATTTTGGCCTTAAAATCTTAACTTGGTTATTTGTTATTTGTGGCAACCTGAAGCCATGAAACATCAGAAGTTTCTTACTTTGTGCTAATGATATTGTTAGTGGTGGATTTGTACACAGATTTACAATGATTTGGTTTATATAGCAGCAGTTTATTTGGCTTATGAGATTCAATTACATGCTGCTTCCTCTTACTGATGTTGCTGCAATTAATAAACCTCTCCTGGGATTTGTGACTGTTGTTTTTGTGTTCTTTTTGGTTACTTAGAGAGCAGCTCTTAGTGAGTGAAGCCTCTCCTGATTTGAACTCTCTCTCTCTCTCTCCAAAGACGGAGTCTATGAGTCTATCTTTGCCACAGTGGGCCCAGGCCAGACTCTCCAAAAATGGCCATGCCCGCCTCCCATGTGGGTAGCCATAAAAAGGTCATAAAAGCTCAAAATGTACTCTATGTAGTCTACATATATTCTATGTCTCCAATAAATAAAGGCATGCAAGTCTCTAACTGTATGCTGTACTCTTAAACATCAAAGCAGAATATGCTAAAAATGACGGTTATGTCTCACACATTTCCCAGCTAACAGGGAACATTATCAGAATGTTAGCTAATGTTCTCTAAAATGTTCCTACAGTTATCAAACAATGCTCTTGCAGTAGCATTAGTAGAACATTTATATTGTAAATGTCAAAAACATATTCCTAAGTTGTTAGTGGAACGTTTTAGAAAAGCATTCTTATAACCAAACAATAATGTTAATACTAAAAACTGGACATTTTTAACATTCCTAGAACATTCACTATAACATTTATAATGTTTTTGTCACCTAATGAATAAGGAATTGTTCTTACAACCTCAAATTGATAGCTGGCATGATGATAAAAAGTTGGGCCCATCAAAAGTTGATAACCTGACTCAGAATATGTGTGTAGAGGGTTTTATTTTAACATTTAACAACTAGTAAATAAGTTCTGAGACAGCTTGTTGGACATCTGGTAAATGTTTCTACAAGTGTTGTTTTTCTGTGTTGAGAGGAAGCAAACACTGCACTTATGTTGGGAGTTGGCTTGACCTGCATGAGATTGTACAATTGTATCCTGTCATTTGCTGATTCCTGCAGATTTTAGTGTATCATGAATGTGTGGCCGATGACCTTTGACCCTGAATGTTTTGTACTCGCTGAACCGTCATGGTTCAATGTGAACTTGTGAAGGTCTTTCTGTGGCGTTACATAACATGGGAACACTTGCATAAATAATGTTTCACTTTTGGCATTCCCAGCTGCACAGATATTCACAAACTTATAAATACAATCCCACAAGTTTCAACATGCCTTTATCTTGGGAACTCCAAGAAGTCCAGGAACACGAAGAACCTCAAACATCTGGTGAAAACACACTCCCTTTCTTAACAGCCAATCAGAGCCGGCATGTGTGTTTATAAACTTTGGCTCACTCCCTGTTCTCTAGCTTTGATTTTTTTTGTGTTTTTTTGTGATGTTATTTCTTGTTTGCAGTCACAGTTTTATTGAAGGTTTGGAATGGTGTCATATTGCTTGTGCTTTAATATTTGTTCAGTATTTGATTTAGTATAATTTATATTATTTTCAAGCTCTTTGTTTATTGTCTAAACCTCATATGTTTATGTACGTGTGTGTGTTTATGTCTGGAATAGCATGTTTTATGTGGAATAGCACACATTTAGATAAAATATTGGTAACACTTTGCAATAAGATTCCATTTGCTAACAATAAACAATACTTTTATTTTCAACGTCATGCATTACAATGAGGTTTTCAGTAATAAGGGGTTTCCATTAAAATGGTGCATTGCATTACGATACATTGTATGTAGATCTGTGACTGTAACTGTTTCCATTAAGTAACAAAAACGTTAAACATTAAAATATTATTTTGAATGTTCAAAACATTAACATTATTGCTTGGTTATAAGATCATTACATTCCACTATCATAAAACATACATAAAACTGTCCTTAAAAAACATTCCACTGTCAACTTAAGAATAATGTTTTGCAGAAATTTTATGATAACTTTGAAATAACTTTTAGGGAACATTAGCCAACATTCTGAGAACGTTCTCTGTACAAGCTTAAACTGTATAAGTGTGTTCTGGTGTCTGTGAGTGGGATCTGTTTTTTGTCATACTGGAATTGTCTGCAGCAGGCCCACGTGAGTCCTACTGATCCACGTGCTTATAATGCTTCATATCTTAGGGCCATATGGATTTAATTAGAGTACAGTTCAACAGAGACAGAGTGGGAGGGTCACACAGCTGGTGGGTCAGTTTCTGAGACAATGAGAATTGAAATGGATACAGCAAGTCAATGACAGAATGTGAGCTTTAAGACAGATTATTGATATCCCTACCAAACATGAATCTTTATCTGCAACTTAATCTTTTTATTCTGCATCATTATTTCATATTGCTTTCACAGCTCATTCTCTAATTTTTTGATAGCTAGTTGTTGCCTAGCAACAGGGAGGCGTGTGTTTCCGTGTGAGTTTGTTGTGCTTAAAATGACTTGATAGTCGGGTATTGCATACAAATGATATCTCACTTTATAATTAATTTATCAAGGTTGTGTGTTTGATTCCCAGGAAATACACATACTGATTTCTGCCAGTTTAAACACGCTGTTAATTGCTTTGGATAAAAGCATCTGCCAAATACATGAATGTAAATGTTCCACATAGACTGTGTTGATTTTGAAGTTATTTAGCATTTTTTCTCAAGGTCTCTAAACCAGCATTGCTTTACTAAAGTGTGAATACACAGTGACCGTGCCCATTAACATTAGTGCTGAAAAGTTTCCAAAGAGACCCAATGAAAAGATTCCCAAAGATTTTTCTAGTGGATTATGGGGACTACGTCACCTCCAGACGATCACACATCACGTGCGGTGTGCCTTACACACCCTGAGGGAGGGGTCACGGCCGTCTCGGTGGAACCTCCACTGTAACTGAAACTATGGCCTTAACCTTTTTCACTTCACAGGAAGTGGGGCAGGAAGGCGGGGCGGGTGTGTGTCTGTGTGTTTGTGTTACGGTGGTGATGGATGAAGTCCAGCATTAAAAGTGTCAGAGGTGTATCATGTTTAACGGTCTTCTGTTGAAAATACTGAACCTTTTCCAGTCCTTGAACGGTCTGTGTTTTAAAAGAGAATTTCAGCATGTTGCCGTGTTTGTGTGTCGTGTGTTTTGCCTGTGTTAGGATAGTAAAACCTGGAATCACCTACACTGTGAGCAACAGCAAATGGTGATCATGAGAAAGTTTAGTAAACGTATTAAATGTTTTATAATGCAGAAACAACTACTTCGCTGACTATGAAGCTACTTGCAATACATTTTATCAGTTTATGTGTTGCCTGGGAATCAAACCCATGACCCATGTGTTGCTAGCGCAGTACTCTACCAATTGCACTACCTGAACACATAGAGTTGCGTCAGAGTTTGGTGTGCGCGTGTGTGTATGTTTGTATTTGTGTCTGATATTATGCAGAGCATGTTAATGCGTGTGTTTGTCCTGAATAAGTATGTCAACAGTGTCTAGGGGACGTTGGGGGTTGGGGTATATTTATAGGACCTTGTAGGAAATGTCAGAGCAGAGCATTGACTTTGCACCATCTGCCCACAGTTTACTGCACGCAGTTGCAATGCATTTAAACACAGAAGCATGCATGCTGGCCTCGTGTTTAATGCACATGTGATACAGAACTGCATCTAACTTCATCATCAATTTTTTATCATAGCACTAAAAGCCATAATTGAACAGAATATGAAAATGGATCAAAATGCACAACATTAATTTCACATCACTGTGACACATTCACATATGGTCTTTATTTTTTTAAGTTTAAAAAGGTTAAACTGGGTATCCAGTCAGAATGACTTTTTAATTGACATGTTTCCCAATAAACATTTTAAATCTTAAAAGCAGCAACCCACAGACTCTTCCCAAACCTGGAAAACCTTTAGCTTTTTGAATGCCTGGGAGTTTTGTGCCTGAATGTTTGTTTAATGAAAATGTATGCCAAGGACACAGCTGAAAAGTGCTTGTTTCAGTGTATGTCCTATAACACATAATTCAACTGACATACAGCCTCATTATTCAGGAAGACTGTTCGCATATTCAGAGTCAAACTGGATTCACACTAGCAACTCTTTACTATATTTTGTATGTTATAAATCCTCGTAATACATTTAAAAACAACATGAAATGGTTTGTGTGTCTCTTTCACATTCTTGTACTCTTACTCTCTTTTTCACTTTCTTTCTCTCTTTGTTTTTCTCCCTCACACTCTTAATCATTCTTGTTCATGCAGGATACCCTTGTTTTTGAAGCACATGCTTGCTTGCCGTGTTGTGTGTAAATACTGGACAAGGCGAATGTCAATAAGGTTTTCTCACAGTTCACTGCTAAAGCAACAAACAGCTTTCAGTGATTTTACACACATACTGTACGTCTTTCAGAAATACAGCTTTCATAACATAACGTGTTTCATAACAAAGATCATTTTTCTATGAAAGGCAGTTCTTTGAAAACTAGTCCCAAATGTATCTGTATGCATAACTGGATACGTGTGTTTTCTGTGTTTTGTGTATGTGTGCTCTGATGCCATCCTTTGATGCATTTCTTTATCATATATCAGTTCCATCTGTTTCCAGGATGCAAAATTCTGTATTTTAACAACTTCTGCTTATGTCCAATGTCATAGTATGTGGAGGTGTTTGTACAAAGTGAATGAACGTTTTAGAAGCAGTATAAAACTTATTTTTGGTTAGAGAATATTATTCAAATATAATATTCTAAAGAATATAGAATATTATAAAGAATATTATTAAAACATTTTCTAATTCTGTAACATTTTCTAAATGTTCCACTAACAATTTAAGTATAACATTTTTGATATATAGATATATATGGTAGAAAACATTTTTCTAATGTTACTGCAAGAACGTTTTTGATAACTTTGAGAGAACTTTGAGAGAACTTTGAGAGAACTTTTAAAGAACRTTAGTGAACGTTCCTTGTTAGCTGGATCCTCWKMYASAAAGACATCTAGAAACATACCTCTACTTTACCACAAATTCCTTAGAAGGAAATGTAGGCCATCCACCACATTAATAATAGTAGTGCCATAAGGGGTCATACAATCTCTTTTCAGCACACATGATGATAATTGTTCCTGTCACTTACTGCACACTTGAGCAATCTCACAGTTACTGCCTTGTGGGGGGGTTTTCATGAGTAGTCAGAACTTTGACATCACTGTTTGTGTTTATAATTAGCCTGTGTTGAGAATGACTATTTGTGTATCATTTATTAGTACATGGGTGTCTTGTAAAAAAACTCATCTGGTTCCTCTGTCAAAGACTTTTGAAGTTGCGTAGGTGTCTTTTAACATTTAAACACACAAATCCAGCTTAGTGACTAATTTATCATCTTTTTTAATGATTCAGATAGATTCATGGATGGATGGAGGGTAGGAATAGGTGAAGTAAGAAGATCTGGAGGCTTTGTTCATGTTGACCTTTACTGGTTGCATAAGCTGGTTTCCCATCAGCACCAGCCTTTATTGTCTGGACTCACAGCAGTGTGTAAAACCCCCAATAGGTGCCAGACTAGCATTCAGTAACAACTCATACAAATACACACTCACTTTGACGCCCTACATACTGGCCTGGTTAGTCATTGTCTGTGGATTATGGGTTGGCAGAATCGAAGAACACCAAAGACCTTGTCTCAACATCTTTCATAATCACATTTAGATAGAGCAGCATGTGCACATAATTGTTTAAATGCATCATCATTACAAACAGGCATCATATTCCCCATATTTGCTGATTTAACAAAAACCCCACAGCCCAGAAGGCACCATTTCGGCTAACAGGGAACATTCTTAGAACGTTGGCTAACATTCTCTAAATAATTCTTGCAGTAAGGTAAGTAGAATGTTTTTAACATTATGTATTGTGTCTTTTCAGAGTGAGTAGACTTACATACAGATTCTCATAGGTGTGGTTTTATAATTCTTTGCTCTGGGTTCAATTCGGGTAGTAGATCTCATTGCCATGAAGGAACAACAAGATTTTGAAACAATGTTTGTAGGTTTGTTTGCTTTGTAAGAAAGTTACAAAAAGGATTAGTATAAATCTTGATATATATCTATAGATTAGAATCCACCGAGAGGTTATAAAACCTCCCTATACTGAAAAATAAGAAATAATCTATAAATACATTGGATTGAGTGTGGCAGATTTTCTTAGTGTTTGTATGTGGGCTTTAAAATCACGCGTGTGATTTAAAATATTTTCCCAATGAATTATTTATCTGTGTTTACTTGAGCTGTCCTCAGGAAGAACCGATTATAATTTGTGGCAGTGCTCAATGATCACGCACACTGTAATCCCAGTCTGGGAAACTAGCACAAAGCAGATTACTGTGTGCACAGAGGTTTGCGTGCATGCTTGTCTCATCGCCCCTCAGTCCCATTGTTTTGATTGGTCCTCAGGGATGTGTGTGTGTGTGTGT
>JAZGTK010002697.1:0-30486 GCA_036877625.1 Ambastaia sidthimunki | reverse complement strand
TTGCTGGCTGATGCCTCTAGAAACTGTTGTTGTGTGGATAATACTTCATGGAGTTTCATCAGTTTTTTTGTGTAAAAACAATAACATGTATATGGAATGACATCAGGGTGAGGAAATGTTCATTTTTAGGTAAACTATACTCCTTTAAAACCATGAACATTCACAGCGGAATGAGAGGGACATGGTGAGTTGTGCAATAACATTTCAGGTTTTTGGAAATGAAATGACTTCTGCTCAGGAACATAGCACAGATGTCTCACTTCCTCCCCAGACGTTATGATGGAACAACACGGAACGCACTTCACAGAAATTCAGAATGGCCTCGCGAACCTCTTCCTCTCTTTCGATCTCTCTCTATTACTTCAGATGCTGCCTCCTCATGCGCTCTCTCCCTATGGCGGTCCTTCCAGGGCAAACTTATTTATGATCCTGTGTTTCTGTGCGTGAACGACAGGCAGACACAGCGAGAAATTATTATCTGAGGAAAGTATTACTGAATTGCTGTGGGTGGACGACGCTCTCAAAAGGTCGTACTCCAGCCTCATACTGAAAAGACATCCGGTGAGTCACATACCAATCTGACAGCCTCCCCTTCTCGTTTTTCTTTCCACACCTCCCAGCCGGCCTTGACAAAGAACCATTTGGCTCGGCTGTCCGCAAGCCAAGCTCAGCTCCACATCCTCCTGCTGATGACTTCGCATAATTAGTCGGCAGAACGTCACGTTGAGCACATGACAGTGAAATGGCAGATCCCTGAGCCCTGATAGTTCTGTAGGAAATAAGAAGGAATGTGTGAGGGAAGGTCTTAAACCTCCTGTCTGTTCTTTACATTGAGCACAAAGTAAATAATCAGACTCTGTGTACTCTCATAATTCTTGCTGAACTGCTATTAAATACAAAAACATTTTGTTCACACTATTTACAAACAACAATAATGTAAATATACAGTATATGCTCAATCTGATAATAAACACTTTACACCAACCAGTAGCCATTTACCACATTCAAAAACAAAACCTAAGCATCTGTTTTCCAAAATGAGGCATCGCACTTCAATTTTGGACATTTTATTTCAGTAGACAAATACTTACTGTACATAAATACTCTTTTAAACAGGATTAACTGATCGGTTATAGCAATTTCACAGTGTAGGCAAAACACACCGGTTCTAACAGTGGTAGGGACATTTTAAATCAATCATACTATGCACAAATTGAAGCCCTTGCAGAGAGGCACAGAAGACACGGAGAAAGAGGGTAACTCAAGTACAACATTTCTGCTGATGCTAATCATTTTTATACTCAGAGAAATAAAAGTGAATATTAACCAGCTCCAAATTTAAATTAGCAAGGCCAAACTGTACATTTCCCCTGTTACTCGACAAGAGCCCAGCTCACTCGTTCTGTATAACAATACAAAAACATTTGAATTTGTCTGGAACGTGAGGTGCATAAGTTACTTCTCACTGTTGACACTGAGGCACACTGGGGCTATAAGCTGTTGACATTCCTTTTCTCAAAGCGGGCACAATTTAATCCGTTTTATTTGCATAAATACATTTTTGTACCCCAAAGTACTTCTTGCATGTGGATGACATGTAAATTAGCCAAATTTGGACACACGTTCTTTCACGCTTTCATGCAGAGAATCGTCACTGCCCATGCACGGCCTGAAAGGTTACTGTAGTTTTCCAGTTGGATTCATGAAGGGAATTAATTATTTCTGGGAAACAGCTACACTGTAAAATTAGTTTTGGGCAGCTGTGGGCTACAGTTTTTGCCAGAGCCGAATCTCTTCATCATGAGCTGACTGTTAATTAAAGGAACCTTTCAAGGCGTTGGTGGGAGTATTGCGCCTCCATCTGTGCATCACTCAGCCACTTTTCATTGGACCCTGTCGTAATTTCCCTGCACTACAAAGAGTGATGACATAATTAATGTGCACTCATACAGCTGTATACCATGATGTGTCATGAGAGTTTGCCAGCCAGCCAGAATGTGACGGCCACACAGAGGCCAAATGGTCTTCGTGTGAGTCAATATTGAAGTTAGGAAAGTTAAAACCAACAACAGGGAGCAGGTAACCACGGAGATCTGATGCAAGAGAAGTGCTTTACTGCAAGAACACTATTTTGAAACTTACATTATATTTTATGACATCTATATCAATAAGTAATTTATAGCAAATTAACATGTTAAATAAGTTTGCTTATGTGAAAAAATGAACACAATTATCATGCACCCGACCTGTATGTAGATTCCATAATGAGTTTTTCTACCATTGAGTAATTCAAGCTTGAAATATCATATTAATTTTTTGCCATTCCACAGTCAAGCGAGTCTGCATGCATGCATAGCCTGACAATTAAATTAACCGCAGATGATTATAAGACCATGTCCTTTGCAAACAGCCCCTTAGTCTACAGTCAGACTGAGTTAATAGAATAGATTGCTGAGGACTGAAAGCCAGTGATTGGCTTATGTTTAATATACAAAAAAAAAACTATTTGACTTTTAGAGCCACTTTTTGTCATGCTTTCATCTTTGATCTTCACTTTCTAAGCACATATTGATACATGCAATTTATTGTAATTAATTTAATTTACTGGCATATTACGTAAACAACTTTAAGTATCCCTAGCATTAACTCAAATACATGAACATCTGATTACATCTTTGACAAAATACAGCTTAAATATTGGTTGCAAGCAAGATGTATCTGAAGAAAGCTGAGTCAAAGTGAAAAGACACTCTTATTTTGTCATTTCTTTCAGTTGCTACAGAGTTTCTCATGGTCAGTGCACAATTCCTGCCCCAGCAAACTATGATTATTTTAAGTCATTACCATGAAGATCCAGGCACTGCAGTTTATAGAGAATGACAGGATGCAACTAAATTGAATCTAAAACATGACTAAAGTCACTTACTTTAGTGAGGCACAATGTAAAAATGTCTCCTTTCCAAGGACATGTGTAGCTTCTTTTTTGACCTTAATTTGTTTTCTTGCTGCAAAATGTATATTTTTTCAGTCATAATTTAACCCTTTATTGACATACTGATATGTCTTATACTTTTGGGTTTATCGGTGTGTACAACAAACAAACAAAAAAAACTACTAAAATCTACTGTGAAATGTACATGTAGATTCCCTGTGGAACAATGGTTCAATCAAAAACAAAAACTTTCGTTATTTACCAGCCCCCATGTTCCATGTTCAAAATGTGAATGCAAAATGTTACTTTGCACAAAACTAGACATGTGAATTGTTATGCAGCTCTTACCATACAATGACAGTTATTAGTGACCAGGCTCTGTCAAACTCCAAAAAGCACACAAAGGACCAAGCAACCGCATTAAAGTGGTCCATATGCATTATATTCAATACATAACATACAAAAGCTTTATGTGATGGGACAGAATGTAATTTTCACAGTGATTATCTACAGCTCAGCTGAAGACTGTCTAGCCTGTGTCTGCATTCAGATTCAAAACAGTACGTCTATGTCAGTAGTTACAAACACAATGTGCCGTTTTTGAATTTGGGCACTAACACAGGATAGAAATAAGCCTTTGGAGAGGGCAAGATTATATGTGAAAAATTATTTAAATTTAAGTCTTGTTTTATGGTAAAAAGTGTGTAATGATTGGAGAGAACAAGAACACAATCTAGAATACAGTTTTTAACTAGAAGGATGTACTATCATCGCATCCAACACAGTCAAAGACTTGAGCATTATGATAGTATTACAGTATTTAGATTTAAAGTGAGAGTAAGTAATGTCATAAATGTCATTAAGTAAACCATTTTTGCTTTTTCTTTATTACTCAAATTTTCTGAGATATGATTCACATTTGAAGGTTGGAGTGTTTTTAAAACACATTATAACTGATATCAAGATAATACATGTAGATATTGATGTAGCATTTATATATACTACAATCCAGGTTTGATATAAAATTAATGCATAGATTCATTAAAACGCTTCATGGTTTCAAAGATAAGGGCCAGTCTTCATATTGTGGATTGTGAAGTTTCATTATTATCTGCTTAATTATTCTCTGTGATTAGTGTTTCTAATGAATGGAACGTCTGCATAATGCCAGTCATTTGGTGTCATTTAATGACGGGTAACAGAAATAACAGAATTGCCCCCTGCTTCACCTCTAAAAAGAAAAGCGTGGCTTTTAAATAGTGAGGACACAGTCAGAACAGTTTATATTTAGACCTACTGCTAACACTTAATGAATATAAATAGGCCTGATGTTTCTATTATAAAAGAAATAGATCAACTCCACTCTGCCCAACTTTGCCCATGTAATCTAATAATTAGATCTAAAAATCTAAATGAAAATTATCTGCGAGATGATGAAAAACACCAATAAGGCACAACAAGTCAAAACATTACCCCTAAAGAGACAACGCACCCAAAAATAAAATTTCTATGGCCATTTACTCACTCTCATTTTAAGAAATTTTCTTTGTTCTGTGTAAAACAACAGAAGCTTGACAGACACAATCATTATTCACCTTCATCATACATAATGGAACGTCCTGTTTTTAAAAGTTAAAAAGTTACACGAAATACAAACCTTTCCTCCTCACCCTGAATTGGTGGTGGAATAAACACATCTGCCTGCCCATGCCACCTGCTGGGGGTGCAGGCCAGATGGAGGGCATGATGGGAAATTTCAGAGCGTGACCATGAAATAAGGATAAAATAAAGAGCTCACACGAAGCCTGTGATCCTCCTGTGATAGATGGCACATCTCGCTCGGTGAAGAGGACTCCAAATGGACTGCAGAGGACAAAGTTTGGCCACCCAGAGTTCAAGATGCAGAATAACAGCTGAGACCTCACTGCAGAGAAAAGGCTGTTATGTAATAAAGTTTACATTCTGACCTGACAGAGTGGGAGGCAGATCACAGCCAAAGACAAAACTTAATCGAGAAATAATAACTTTCTGTTGAGAACAAAATGAATTTAATACAGACCTTATTTACTTGCTTAACATGCATTTTAATTTGTTGCTTTAAATAAATAAGCTGTAATTTAATACCAGTTAGCATTAATGTTACAAAGATTAATAGCTAAAACAATTTGAAAAAAAGTGTTATGATACATTATTGAGGGTAATTTTTTTAACTTAAGCCTCCAAACCCCAAAACTGGGTGCAGAAATGGAACATACTTTGAAAAACTAAAAATAAAAATCAAGTCCCGCCCTTTTCTAGCTAAATATCTTTTTTTCTTGAAAATATGTCATGTTACGATAATAAAATGGGCTGCGAATGTTGCTTCATGTTCACTAAGTCCTTCTCAGCTTGAGTAGATTTTCTTTTTAAAACCTACATTAAAAAGATGTCTTTTCACGCTGATTAATTGCAGTATTAGCAGCTAATCCACAGCTCGGATTTTCTTACTCCAGATAAAGCACAAATATTCTAAACAAGGCTTACACACTTTTTCAGCTAACTACAGGTATTAATGTTCCATATTGACTAGCCTGTTTTAGCTAATTGTGTAGTTTATTTTGCTTCACACAGAATAGCACTACCCTCAAGAAAACTATGTACCTCATAATTTTATATAGACAAGCACACTATTTTAGACAACTGTGTACTTTCCCTATCCGGCTGTATGCCATTAAATTTTATGATGCATATGATTTCAGAGGGGTATTCGGCTGCAGGACATGAAATGGCCATGCGTATGTTTGTGTGTATGTGTGTGCGTTTGCGTTGATTTGGATCAGAATGGACAGGGAGGTGTTAAATGACATATGCAGCACAGCTGGTTCTTTTGTAGAATGGATTGTCAAGGTCATTCTTGGATTAAAGGGTAATTGGTTAATAAAATAGTTAAATGACTTCTCTCAATAGTAAAATTAATGTCCATGCATTACTGAAAGATATAATTCTTTACAACCTCAATGTCTTTTCTCACTTTGCTCTATAGTTGATATACAGTCCCGTCTAGGGTACAATGAGTTTAAAGGGAAATAAAAATTCTGTCATCATTTGACTGCCTACCTTCATCTCATACAAAAGCAAGCAGTATGACTTTCTGTCTTTAGATAAATACAAAATGTAAATTTTTTAAGAATATTAGTATTTAAAGGCAGAGTAGGTGATTTTTTTTCCCAGAAACATTTTCCACAGTGAAAAGACATGTGGGTTCAGAACAACATGAGGGTGAGTAAATAATGACAGATTTTTCATTTTTTGGGTGAACTCTCCCTTGAAGTCTCTATTCATATTTCTATGAACCTACAGACCACCTGTCTCCCAGACATCATTTGAAACACGGAAAGAATATGACAGACTCTATTTGTGTGGTGAAAGCTCAGGAAATGATGTGGCCCTGTTACCACAGATATCACAGATTGTACATCTCAGAGCAGGAATTCACTGGGGCAACCAATCTGAAATGTTAGAATATGCTTTAAGAAAAAAAAACAAAAAAGACAGGTGGTTTCAATGTTGTTACTCATGCTAATCTTTTCACGCAAAGCATAGCTCTCAGACATAAATTGTCTATTGCTTAAAACAGTTAAGAGTATGTGGTCACTGGCTCTAACAAATGGATCAAAGCCAGGAACCCACACATTGACTCTCTCCTCATTTGGCTGGCTGCTCGTGGCGAGGGTTACCATGGAGAACGGAGGTGGCATGACTCCCACTTCATATTCAGAGCCTTGGATGTCGAACCCTCTGCCGAGCTGCACCAAGGTACCTGTTCACTAGAAAAGAACAATTGTGTGTCCTATCTATGCTAAATTAGCTCATCAGACCCACTATGTAAATCTACATACAGGTAACATAGAGAAAAGCAAAAAAAATGGAAGGGCAGAAAGACACAAGCTAAAAAAAAGGTTTGTAAGCCCTCAGGCAGCATTCTGACACACAGCTCTATATCTCCTTGGTGGAGACAACATTCTGCTAGTTGTCTAGCCCACACTAAGACACACTCTGTCCGCGTCCCTCAGGGGAGCCTTTCTGGGCTGGCTTTACCTCTGAGCAGCCTCCCTTTTGTTTTAATTATCCATTGGCTAACAAGAAGAAATTTATGCCTCTTCCACTTTCAGCAACTCACCCAACCCCTCTGGCTCACACTTTTTACCACCAATGTCATCATTACCTGCTGCCCCTGCTGCCTTAGCATTTGAATTTGAAATTTAAATTTGCAATTTACATAACCATAATTTTCAAATTTTCTTCCCTCGGCTCTGCCCATTCCGTATTTTATTTAAGATTGCTCATGATCTGTTGGTTTTTCTCTGTACGGTATTCTCGTTAGCGCAAAGTCATTACCGCCTACCTTGTGAAAAATGATTGCTTTGACTATAGCTGTTGCCTTTTTCAGTTAACATGATAGACATCTAACACACTGGCACAGTATAGAACACGATTCCAGTTGTAGCTTTTTATCAGTTAGCTAATTTCTCTTTCGTTGCCTGACACACTTAATAGGGTCCGCTTGAGACTGTGGAGAAATGTCAACTGTATTTTTGTGTCTTTGGGCTGGGAATGCTGCTCTAAGCAGACCATCTGTTTCTCTACCTGACCTTTGCTTTAATTGCCCAAACTGGAATGAACTGAAACTCTGCCTCCAAAGCAATGCTGAACAATGAATGAACAAACAATTAAATGTGCAAAGACAAAATAGTTGCAGAACTAACTAACTAGAAGTATTGATGCCACTTAACATTTATCGGTTCTGTGATGATAGCGTTTTTCAAAACACTGCAGATGATTCATACAATCTTATAATTTATTTATATTAAAAAGAGATAAAGCTTTAATGTAGTTACAGTACAGTACAATATTTTTGTTTGTACTGTACTTGCTAGCTAAACTCTTTCTAAAGAGTAGCTTGACAGTAGTTAAACACCTTTAAAACTGTAGCTTCACAATACTGCAAAAAAGCAAACGGAAACAAAAATAAAGCCAGAGATGAGGCAGAGATGAAGTAAGTCTCAGCTGCTCTCCACCTGGAAATGTTCGACAAGTGAACACCTGCTCCATCAGGTTCACTACAGACGGCTGAGGCGAGTCTTTTGTGTTTTAGTCTAAACCCTTTTCTTACTCAGTCTCTTTCACTCTGTATTGCTCTGTTTGGAAATACTACCATTCTACTCCTACTATATAACGCAGTATGCACAAACGTATCCTAGGGTACCCAAATGACCAACTACATTTGCCAAAATGTGCAGTGTACAACCAGCACGGCATCCCACAATGTAATGCGATTGACCTGACGTTTCTACTATCCATACTACTTTTTAATAGTACCCAGCAGGCCTATACAGTATACTGTGCAGTATGCAGTAAACAATATAGGCCTACTACTATTCCACTTTTTATATAGCCCGTACATGCACCTAACCTTTGTCTAGGCATTTGACAACACACCAGAAGCAGTACTGAATGCTAAAAGTGCTTCTTTTGTTAAACAAGTGCACGTTACGCAAGGACACCTGCGCTAGCAACTGGCTATAAAATATTCACTTCTCATTCAACGAATAATTTCAGATGCTTAATAAATCAACCAACAGGATATTACAATCGAGACGGGCCACGCATGTTCATGCATGAAATATAACAATATATGAACTGTTCATGCATTTATGATTGCAAATTAACATTTTCTTTCTCTGTCTGGATTTCTTTTACATTGAGAGCCATATGTGTCTTCTTTGGTAACATTTTTAGCATGCGCTCAATGAGGCACATGAAGAAATTAAAGTGTGTTTCTGGGGTGCGAAGTCTTCAATTCCATAATGTTTTCCATGCTCAACACTTTTCATTAACATGTTTATCCACGAGCATTAGTACAATGCTAATTGCAAGATGTTTATTTCACAGCATTCAATTAACGCACTCTGTATCCAACAGAAGAAATTACTCATCCTTGCTGATCATTACAGAGCTCAAATCTTGCGTCCTAACCAACATAACTGTGCCACTGGTCACACTGTGCCCCTGCTTTGCGTTTGTGCGAGACTCGTCCATGTGCAGTATTCAAGTACTTGTGAAATAACACGTTTCCGTATAGGCTCTGATTAGAAATCCTGCCCTCCTGCCGAGACTGAACAAAGACTCATTTGTATCCTTTGAACATGAAACTAAATCTCTATATAAACACATATATATTTATTTTTCTAAAGTCTACACTAGGAAGGCAAAAGCATGTAAAACATTTATTTAACAATGTAAAATTAAATCGTTTTTTCTTTCAGACTTAATTATAAAACCTGATGTAAATCATAACATTACATATTCTTTAAATATCTTTGCTTTATTTTCAAACCATGTTGTAATTGTATAGTAATTTCCCTGTAGATGCATTAAACTTGTGCAAACAAAGCATTTTGCTACAGCGAATGAGCAACTCAGCCCTGACATCTCCAGGAGAAAGACAGCTATAATTATTTCATCTTCATTTATGTAGTGTCATCAAAAAGTGTTTTAATACTCACACTAATAATTTTGTCACACTTAATGACTGAATGCCACTGCATTAGATGATAAAATATCAAAGTTACATTTTTGCAATTACTTTTAAACAGCTTGAGGTGTCGAGGTGATTATTAGTATGTATCACTTCACCTCTGGTTCACACAAGCGATTTACCACAAGTGTACTTTACCACATTAACTATGGACAAATGTATTTTTGTAAAATGTTGATCTTAAAGTGCTTGTGCTGTGTTTCTTTAAAATATATGCAATTGGTTTAATATTCTGTTACCAAACAAAATGGTATTCATACACATTCCTAAGATAAGTGTGAATTCAAATGTTCAAAAACTTCACTGCATACAATCACATAACCTGGTATTACTCATAACATCAACAAACCCTTCAAAAGCCTTGTCTTTATTTTCTGACAGCATGTGCTAATTGTATAGTAATTTTCCTGCAGATAAAAGTGACTTATTTTTGCAAAGCGAATCAGCAACTCACCCCTGACATCTCCAAAAAAAGAAAACTATAATTTAGTTTTCCTGTCTTAATTATGTATGTCTGCAGTCAGTTGGTTAAGGATAAAAAAACACCTATACACCCGACTCTTCGTGTCTGCAAAATTAGAGATTGGCAGGTTCAACTGGGGTAGGGCTCAATGAGTTTGTGAAGAGTTTGGAGGGGTCAGAGAAGGGTCGTTGTGGTGAGAGTTGAGTTGCTGAGGGCGGCTGGCGTTAGGGTCACAGGCCTGCAGATAGATGGGTAATGAAGCATTCCACACAGCTGGTGCTTTCCCAGGCATCCCTGGAGTAACACCATTGAAAAAGGAAAGGTCAGCATTAGAAAGCAAAAGGAGCAAAAGACAGCCAGAGACAAGGAAAAACTACATAGATAGAAAAAGAGAGAGACAGAGAGATCAAGAGAGAGAGGGACAGAGAAGGAGAGAGAGACAGTTTTAGTTTGATGAAATGAACTGGACTAAAATAGGGGCCCATAAAGGCAAAAAATAATAAAGATGGATATTGGCTCGTATTGATGACAGAAGCAGAAAGTGAACACAGTTGAATATGCATTTAAAAAAATGACTTTGAATCTCCTTGGTGGAAAATCACTTTTAAAAAGTGCCGTACAGGCATGCAGACACAAAAAAGTGAAACGCAGACCGTCTCATCAGCACTGTACAGCCATTATACAATGAGTACTGAAGGAGAGCCTGTGAGAATCAATAAGCTGAACCACCAATCTGTTCCAGCTACTTTATGATGTGACTGTGGTAATTATTACCTGATCAATAAAAGAGTTTGTTGTGTAGAGGGATGGGTTCTGGGGCAGTGTAGTTGGGTTCTCCTGATCTGGAGGTTTTATATACACATTTTATCAGTATCACAAATGGAGTCTGTGGGGGAGGTGATATTCTACTGCTCTATATAAGAAATAACTAACATACTAATGCATGAGTATATTTTATTCACCATGCGCCCTCTTAAATCTTAAGACGGACAGCAAAAAGCAAGGAAACCGCAGGAAAATAATCTAAGAGTGACAGAAAACATTGCTCAGTTTGACTTGTAATTTTTATGTGCTGTTACTGTAATCGACTTCTTGAAAAGTTCATTTTTAACAAGACAGGTTGAAGTTCTGTGTGCAAAACTGCGATTGACTAACGCTATGTTGCTGAAAAACCAAGCTATGCATATTAAATGCATGAATTTTAAATCAACACTGAGTTTTCTGCATATTTCATAAGACTACAAGCTGCTCTCTGGGTTTAGCCACAGAAGTCCAGTTTATCTGTGCTGCTGATTGTGAAGAAACATAGTTCACACTCAGTGTTCAAATGTGTTTCCATAACAGGAACTCGTAACAGAAATCTGAAAGTGGGATAACACAGACTTTTCCCTTGTCTAAATAAATTCTAATCTGACTGTCACCCAGTTTCCATGGGAATCACACGCACATCTGATTGTGTCACTTGGGTCACCCACCGCACCGAACCGCCCCACCTTGTCACAAGAAGCAATTTATCCACCCTGAGCTCTAAGGACTACCACTATTTTCTTTGGCTTGTTGGTGTCCTGTATGTCACAGGTGGATGTCAGACACATGGTGTCAATGCTAATGGATGAGATTAAACAGTTGCTCCATTTCTGCATGTGATTTTCCAGTGCAAAACCCTGCATCTGTGTTACTAGCCACCCACAGTCCAGCTATGTGCTTTAAAATAGCAGTGCGCTTTGTTTAAATTACATCATTTTCATTCTTTTCAGTGCAAACACCCCTTCTATCTAAATTAAGCTCAGTGTAAATACAAATTGAAAACTGGTGCAATTAATAAAAAACAGATGTAAATGTATTTGAAGGGGATATTTATGTACATTTTATATTGATCATGGCAGCTATATTTAAAGGTTGATCAAATGATGGAAAAGTATGATCAGATGTAAATTAAAGTCAAGCAAACATAATACTTTTTAAAAATACGATTGAGGTGCCCAGATTGCAACAATGGAGAACTGCTGTATAGTCCCAAGCATGTTTGATTGCAGTTTTCTGCTGCATCCTTTACAATCTTGCAAGTCATAGAACTGCAGCGCACAAAATGCGCTCAGCGCGCACAACAATGCGTGTTTGCACTGTTACCTGCATAGCTCCTTTAGTCAATCGGGTGTGAAAACGTCATAGACAAAATAATAAAAACGGAGTTATAATGGAATAAAATGGCTAATGGCACCATGAAGTTCTCTGTTTAGCAAAGTTCATTTACTTTATATGAGTTCACCCTGCCCATCATAGACTCATCTGAACCAGCCCTCCCTCTCTATTTTCATTACAGTAGTTCACATCGAAGGTCATTCTTTATGAATCATCTGAGAACAGACCTTTCTATGTGTGCTTAATTAAAACTTAGCCAGTGCACACTGACAGAACCGTTTTCTCATGATTCAATAATCGACAGAGATAAATCTCACCTCCGCAGCATCAGGAGGCATTAAAACATAATAACACAAAACACCTTTAAAAATCCTTAACCCACACAGACGTGTTACTAAAGCTAAAGATGTCAAGTGACTTACAGAAACCTGTGCGGCACAAAAAACTGATGAGCGTGTTTTTGAAAACAGTGCTTGAAAACTTGAGCACTAGTTGACAGGCCCTGTGTAAAGTGAGACCAGGTTCTAGTTTGAGTGTCATGCAATGTGAGGGTGTGATTAGGGCTAATTCCTATTATAAAAACAAGGCATGTTAATTATCTGTACTGATTTAGAACAATCTCAAGATCACCTCTGTGCTCCAGTGCTTCCTTACCACCACTGATGTGACTGGAGACTGTTGGAGGTCTGCCACACAAAGTCTTTATAAACGGATAGTCTACATTCAAATGCTTGTTTCTAATAGAAATGACAGTAACACATTACAATGTTCATATTACAAATTATTATAATTACTACTGTAATTATAAGCCGCTTCACAAATTAATTAACTGATAAGTAGTTAATTAGTATTACTTTGCACTTACTTACACTTACGTGGATATGCCAAAGGGCCATGTGACCAATTTAGCTATCAATACATTTTATTGTTAAACTGAACTAAATTATAGAGGAGAAGTGAGATATTTTTGCAGGCCAGTTTATCAGGGTACTTTATATTCTGTTCAACTACCTTCATTAAATTTTTTGCTCAGAAATTTCTAATCTATTAGAACGTGGCTCATTTGTTGCCCGATTAGATGAAATAAGGCCAGATAAGGCTCCTTGCAGAAATGCTAATCGCTTATTTAAACATGCAGGCTTGGATTCGTAGACATATTTTCATCAGTAAAAATACGTCTCCAAATCTGCACCAAGAATTCATTTCAAGCATTAGTACAGAACTTCCATGCCAATTAATTGCTTTTATCAACTGCTTTTATAGTCATGCCAAAGCTGAAAAGACAAAGTGTGCAGCCAAAGTCGATGCCTCGTGCCATCAATCATGAGGCAGTAATAACTGCCCCGCCCCCTTCAATCAAAATGAACACAATTAAAGCTCAACGTGTTGATTGTATTCCCCTGGCCCATAAATCACTTTTCAATGTACAAACTGTCCATCTGCACTGGCCATTCACACACTCCACCTATTTTTTCCTGGCCTCTGTTTCTACCATTCCCTCATTCACCCACCATCTTCTTATTCTCTCTCTCTCTTTTTTCTTTCCGGCTGAACCTTTCAGCTTCCTGCCTAATGCAGCTGGTACATTTTGAATCTTCTTCAGACAGTCACACCATAATTACATTTAGTCAATAAAAGTCATTACAAAATGAGATCTTGGGCTAAAAACCCCTCGATATTGATTGGTGTTTCAGCTTCTGTTAGAAAGACGCCATGTTACAAAATGCATAAACCACAAGGCTATGAAAAATACACATGTATACATACATTTAGTGTATATTTATGATATTCATTGTGAGGTCTGTATGAGAACAAATTGATAATCATGGGATACAGTATTCTTTATCCATAACACCATCTATAGGGTTGAAGTGTATAACTCCTTATCTATAGACTGAACTCCAGGAGGCATTATATTGTCAGACATTTTTGCTTATTATCTTCAGTCTGGGTGTGAAATAAATCTATGCTCGCCCATTTTCCCTCCTCCCTTTTGACACCCTGGCAACCTTTCCCTGCTGCACCAGAATAAATTATTCTGAAATGGCCAAAGTTGACATCTTCGTAAAAAGATGTACTGTGTTTTCTCTATTTCTCAACCTAGTTTTGTTCTGGCAGGACCAGAGCCCAGTACACTGCGTTAACCAGGCGTATCCGCCAAGAGTCACCAATCTCACCCTGCTTAAACAGCCATGACCCTGTCTGACCAGGTGGCAGACAGGTGATGAAACAGACTTGGGCCTACAGTACCTCTGTTGCTACGAGGCTTGGACACTTCTCTTCAGGTATGTACTGCGTCTTTTGTCCTGCAAATGAAATAGGAAAGGCTTTCGAGCCTGCTGGCAGTGGAGACAGGAGATACTTCCTGTTCCAGCATATGCCTGCGGAAGCCCACGGTTAATCCATAGTCTGCTGACACACTGGAAGGAAGTACAGAGTTCTGACATGCTCATTCCCTTCCGTTGGGGAATGGAAAAGTGGATCCAATTTGATAATGATATTCAGAGCATGCGAGTGTCTGTGATGATTCGCTCACCGTACAGAACATCAGTTCTTGTTATATCAGTCCGGAGTTGCTGCACATCGACAGTTCTGGCACAGAAAATGTTTCAGAGTGAGAAAATTAGTCAGAAAAGTGTCAAACACAGTTGGTTCGTGTTCATTTAATAAGACTGCAGTGGTGGACAGTGGAGTCCATCAGTCAGATGAATACAAACAGATTTACTCCAAATCTTTTACTATAAAAACTAACAAGAAAAATTATGGAAATTATGAATATGTGGTAAGATAATCAACTGCATCAGACACTTTCTAGACTTCATCTGCTTAATAACAGTGTTTTTTATATCCTACAATGACACCACTACACCTGCTTGGATTTCCACAAACAGGCATTTCTATTTAAATTTGATGTTAATGATTGATTAATTAACCAGATGCGTTGGAAACAAACATTAATGTCTCTTTTGTTGATGTTTGTTGATGTTTATGAGAGTAAACATGCCAGCTCTTAGCTTATGCATGGAGCTCATTTGTATAACATTACGGGTCAAGGCAAATTAAGAGTGCTGACTATTCATTATATAGGCCCCCTAAAAACAGCCAATAGTACAAGCCCTGATTGCTCAAGTTCTATATTTTAATTGCTCTGAAAGCACACCCAGGACAAATGAGATACTGCTAAACAAATGTTTTTGTGGTCAAGGGAAAACAGGATGTAAGACAGCGTAGCTGGCAAATTTTGCAAACTTTATTGCGAATAAAAATGCAATCTTTTCACAAGGCTCATGGTCTTATTTAAAATCTTTTGACTTGGCCAGTGTGCAACCATCTAACAACTGTAAAAATTAACTAAAAACTACTTAGCAACTGCAAACACCACTCTAGTTTTGTGGCAAAACACAAAAGACAAAGAAATGTTAAATTAATTCTTTTGTTTAGTTTTTGTAAACATGTAATTTGGCAATCAAATATGATTTCAATACGATGGTACCACATGCTGCCACCTTGACTGAAATGCTTAACCATTCTTCACAGAGCAATGAATGAGATAAAAAAAGTATGACAGTTTCTTTTACGTAGATCAAAATAAAACTAAACCACAGTTGCTTGAATCCCTGAGGCAAATCCTGACACACTAACCAAACAATCAGCTAGCATTCAATCTAAGCTCTGTTCAGCAACTTATTACGCATTACACGCTGAAAATATCTTTCAGCTTTTGCCATTTAAGATTAAGTTCACAGGCTGGTGATTAGACACAAAGACCGTGTCACAGTCTTCTCTTATCACAGTTTGCAAAAAAAGGCTCACTTATGCCCCTTGCCAGCCAAATGCCATCGCATAAATTCTCTAAGCTGCTTGGCACCCGCCCGGCAACTTGGCTCTCTTCTAAAGAGGTGAGTTTAGCTAATGAGCTCATTAGAAGCAGGTGTTACATACCTGTCCATCTGCCGGCAAGGGTCACGTTCACCGGAGGACCCCGCAGCCAACGCGGCGACCCAATCCGCAAACACAAAGACCTGACCCTTCCCCCCGCTCCGCTTCCAACATTTACTGAGATTAAACTCATGACCCCCCCCAATTTACCAAGATTAAACCACAGAAAACCCTTCGCTGGGATTCACTTAGAGCCTGAAGCCTGTTAAACTCTAATAAAAAGAGAAGAGCAAAGTTGAACAGCTGTTAAAGTGCAGATTTCAACTAGTCAGATCAGGCTCTGCATTGGGCGTTCACCAGATCAGATGTTCTTTTAACAAGGCTGTTTCAGCCAAAACAGCAAAATCCTGCACCAGGATATAAACACTTGCTTTAAAACTCAAAGAAAGAATGTCAGAACATTACTAATACGCCCCAGAGATAAAACCTCAAGCACTACAGGCCTCTATGACACATTCACTTTGTCATGTGCCAAATGCAATTATTCCCAGGAAGTATGAACAGTCACAAAGTAAACAGTTTTTTTTGTGACACATCCTTACACTTGTTTTGGGCTGTGTCCTACATCTGCTGTTTAAATGTAGCTGTGGCTCAGCATTTGATTGGACGGATCAATTGGTTCTCTCTGAATGTAGACTGAAGGCTAAAAGAAAAAGTTCACAACAAATATCTGTCATCATTTACTCACCCGTGTGTCGTTCCAACCAGTATGATTTTTTTTTTTCTGTGAAAAAAGTGTGTGAAGACGCACTCTTCAGTGTGTCTTCCAACCAATCTCAAGATGCCAAATTTGCATATGAGCTCATAAACATTTTTAAACTACATAAATTAGATTGAATAAATGTAGGTTTGTTCTTCACACAAATCTATCATATGATGTCTGAATTTGAATTCTACATTTTAGCTGCTTGTACCTTAGAGACTTGGTAAGAAACTGTATAAAAAAGAGCAGAGAAAAGATAAACATGCTGCCCTAATATTTCCTTTAGCATTCTACAGAAGAATAAAAAATGTCATATGGGTTTGGAATGACATGATGGTGAGTAAATGGTTTTTGGCTGAGCTATTGCTTTAATGACTGGGTTAGTCACACAAATGCATGGCAACGACTTGAGGCTTTTTTAAGTGTGTCACATCTGTGCTATATAGACACTGTCAATTTTGAGTCACAAGACCCTTGTTTCTTTACCAGGCAATCAAAGACCTCTCAGTGCTAGATGACGCAGACATCACTGGGAGCCCAACAGAAGTGCTACGATTTGTTGTTCACAGTTGTTTTAACCGTTTTAAAGTTCTGAGACTGTGGAGACCTCTGATGTAGCTTGATTTGTCATCACGCTTTGCCTGTGACAGAGTAGCAGAATATTCAAGACAGCTCAGAATGAAACTACCACGTTCAACACGCGCAGTATGCTGTCAGATGCTTCAGTCTGGAAAGGAAAACATTTCTGAAGTAAAAAATGCAGCTTTGAATCAATGTTTGATTTCAATTTGGCATAGAAAACATACAGAACCGAACTATTGCACAAATGTACTGTAACTATAGAATAACTATCATGTACACTTACAATGAACTGCGCCCACTGATGGGGCCTTTAATTTGCATGCGCTACCTCTGTTTTAGCACCTGAATCACTAGCAGAATTATGCACATCAGATAACAGAACCTGCACAACACAATTCCTGATTTTAGGGACTGATTCTGAGTGTTACTATATGTCATGGAGGAATGTGGAATACTATCACAATTGGGAATATTGGGCATATTTAACTGGGACTGTACTGCATTGCTTTACCATTGTGAGATCAGCATCTGAACTGGCTCTTTAAAAAAGCAAAGTATATGCTTGTTTACACTGCTAATTCGCAAGTATACATTTGCGTAGGGCATGTACGGATATGTCCTGGTAGAATTCCTGATTGTATTATGTGACCATTAGTCTATGAATTACTGCTGCTACTATTACTGTACCTATATAGGATACATAGAAAATGTACACAAATGTATAGTTAGAAAAAAGTACAAAAAATCCATTTACCATCTGCTTTTCGTGGGTGGTGATGCTGTGACATTACATGCGCTAGGCGGCTCGTATACAGTTTGCAAATAAGGCCCAGTCTATAATGACACTAATTTACATAGAAAGTAGGCGCAAACAAGTCAGAACAGCAAAACAACCGGAAAGTGTCACACACAGGTCAACAATTACCCAAGCAGGTCTGGTTTTTAATCATCCACCCATGGCATGACACCAAAATGTGATGATGGGCCTCTGGCACTGCTTCATGTTGGGTGTATTGGTGCGGTCACTCTCTACATAATTTATTGATATCTATAAATCGATGTCTGCTTAAATAACCCTGGAAAAGACCCCAGAGAGTAGACCATTTTAATTACTAGTCATTAATTTCATTAGCGGTGAGTTATGAATCTGAGAGGAGGCGAGATGAAAAGGCTTGTTCATAAAGGGAAGGTTTGTTTTGGTGCTCTTTGTGGATGCTGAGATTGGTGGGTGGTTAAACTGTGAGACAGAGAAGGTTAGAGGGAAAAACAGCAAGTGAGTGAGAGAGCGAGAAGAAGAGAGAGAGATGATGTGCAGAACATTTATAGGTTGTACACTGCAGTACCAGTGGACATGCATCAGGCAAATCTGTGCTGCTCCATTCCATTAGAACTGCACTCCTCGACAGGCCTGAGGGTCTGCCTGCAGACTGTGGACTCTGGCTGGACCTTCAGAGGAAATTTAATGCCCCAGTACAGGTCAGACCGCTGGAGATTAACTGGACTTCTGCTTCCCGCTCAAACTCTTCTCTGGAGTTCTGCCTCTGGCTGTAGTGGAGACAGTACACAGACTATACTGTGCCCCTAATTATGAGAATCACAGGGGTAAAGTTTCTCCATGTTCTCTCTCTATCTCCATCTCTCCAAAATGCGAAGCACCTTTTAGGTTACTGGGTCATCGTGTTACACAATTAATTTCACAGCCTTAACTGCAGAATCTGTTTAGAAAAGGATGAGATGATAATTGTCGTAGCTGGTTAGGTATGAAATTCCCAATTTGCTAACTCATCGAACTTCCTGTTCATTAAAATTACAAACTATGTATGCAAATGGACTCTATTATATTTATCTTTCAAACATTGTTTTTATAACGAGATTAAATGTCATGGCAGCAACTGCATGCAAAGAAAAAATTCCACTGTTTATTAAAATCTCAGATATTTATGAGCAATTTGTCTTCTGGTATCTTTACAGCCTGGTGTGCTATAATAGGACTTTATGAACCAACTCATCTTATTCTAAAATCAGAAGCGTGAACATTGACTAACACTCTTCTATCCGTTGTGCCATATGGTAAAATGTGCAGTAATTTAGCCCTTAACAGAGATGGATAAAGTGTTTCATCCCTACTGAATCTAAATATTCCCCAACCATCTCATTCATCATTAAAATGGCCCTTGTTGTTCTACCCTGCCTTCATATTTTAACTTTATCAATGTCAACAGTGACAATTAGGTGCTGATAACCCCCAGCATACCTTATTAATATATATGGCATTTATTAATTAATACAAATTTCGTTGACATAAGACCTTGTTCAATGCAACAGATGACAAAGATGAAACCAATAATGTTGTAATGAAATAAATCGTTTGAAGGTAACAGAGGGTGGGCAGCTATATTTGACGAAGTTTTTTTTATTGCAAAAAAATGTCTCGTTCAAACTTTTAAGCGACTTCTTTTCTACCTGACAAGGTGATTGAGTTTGATTTGTTTGATCTGTTCTGTCATTTTTTGTGTTCTTACACTTAATCCCTAGAGTGCAGATGTTGTCAACTCGATTACAACTCATGCTGTGAGTGACTACTCTCAGCACTGCAGCGCTTCACAGATAAATATCTGTTCATAGAGAGAGACAGATTTGAGCCACAAGGCTTCAAGAGATTAGCTGTATGTTTTAATGCACTGGAATGCAAAGGATTCAAGAAAATATTAGATTAGTGAAAGAAACTGATCTCGCAAAGACACAGATGCATTTCTACACTAAGAAATTATGTCATTTGTATAAAGAAACGGATCCAGTGTCCAGAGGGGTTTCAATTGATAAAATAATGATCTTTGAGCAATCATAAATACTATAATCTGATCTAATTCATGTTCAAGGGTGTATTTTAGCATATTTGTGTCATTCCTCTTGTGGTTATTAGTAGAATTAATCACAGTCGTAGTGTTAATTATTGATCATACAAAACTATAATTGACTTGATTCTTGTGTACTGGGACAAACAATCTACAGAACTGGCTATGAACTACATTTATTTATATAAATGCAAACAGGCAGAACTATTTATCTATAACAACTCCTAGTGCTTCCATGAATATATTATACAATTCCCTGGAAATCAGGTCCCTAGATTTTAACACTTTTTTGCCTATCACTTATTATGTATCATTAAAAAGACAAAAATATGTATTAAACTAATAAAATGCATTAAAATACAAATAATTTAAACAAATTTTGATTTCAAAAGAGAAAAACAGACAGTTTCAAACTAATTTTTGATGTACCGAATTGTCAATAGTGTTGATATTCATCAATGGTGTTGATGAAGGACTGAATAGGCTAAATTCATTTCATAGCATTCATTTAAATGACAAAAAATAACAATTTTCATTGGGCTTCTGCTGGATTACAAATTTTCAGCATTAATTGATGACTTTACACAAGAGGGTTGCCGGTTATTAAATGTGTGTAATTAGCAGAGCCTTCCAAATTTCTCAGGTTAATGAATATTTTACTTCTTGTGCTGAGTCACTGTGTTAAATTAAGGGAAGCATTCACAACACCTAGTGACACGAGCTCAGGGCATTCAGACCCAATTACAGGTGTTTGTTGTTGTTGCCTGTATACACAAAAATCATCAAGTGGGAAAATAATGTCTCCCTTAGTGTGAATAGCTCTTATAAAAATCACAGGGTAATGTGTGTGCTAGTATCTGGATGGCACTGCTGTGCACCCTGGATTCTGCGCCAGGGCCAAAGCTCTCAAATGGAAAAAGATGATGAAATGGTCTAGAGATGTAACACATTAGCTGCTGCCCACCCAATTGGCAGGATCAGAACTATGTTTGGCTAAACACCCACATGCTCTTATTCTAAAAATTCAGGCAAGGCTGTGGATCCTAAACCTGAGCGCTCAAGAATAATCTGTATATTAAAAATGTTGGCAATAAACAGGTCAATCTACTGATGCTTTGTCCTTTGGGTCTGTTCTGCATTGTGTGTGTGTGTGTGTGTGTGTAGGTGAGAAGAGAGTCTGAGAGAGAGAATGACAAAGAGAGTGAGAGAGAGAAATAGATGGAGAGAGATTAAGAGAAAGGGAAAGAAAAACAAAATGGAGAGACCAGGTAAAGAAAAATGAGAGGGTGAAAGCAAACAGAAAAAGGGCAGAGGAAGAGTGCTGAAGAATGAGGAAGAGTAAGATATGTGGAGCTGTGCAAAAGTGCTACAGCGCCACCCGAAGGCCAACAGTCACACTGCAGTCTATTGATCTGATTAGTCATGTATGAAGCACTCATGCCTTTCCCTCCCAGGCGAACTACATCTCTGCAGGAAAACGGCACGTAAAGATTTATCCTCTTGCACTATAGATGAAGCAATAGCGACAGAACAGAAGCTGCTAACTGAACGTGTGCCACGTGGGGGTGTTTGAGGAGTGTGTTTGCAGCTTATGCCATTGAAGAACTACAATTTTAAAATCCATCACTGCATTGATTGCCAGCTCATTTTGAACACAAAGCATGTAACACACGCTACCATGTTGCTTGTCTATTCTTTAAACAAGGTTTTGTTAATGCTGACGATCTATAGAGAGGGTTGCATCAGCCTCTGTTAATGTTTGACCTTGCACACCCTGTCTGTCTGCAGTACAGAGCAGATTTCACAATGCAGACACAATATTATGAAGCAAAGACGATCCTGAGGTCTTCCTTAGGTTCTCCATGCATTAGTAATGATAAACAATGAGGAAAAAATATCCCTCTTATAAACAAAACCGCGACCTTTCCAATAACAACCAGTTGTTAATGATCATGTTAATGATTATATTTGCCATTATAGTTTAATTAGTACAAGGCACTATTAACACAAGCTACTGATGATTAAAATCATCTTGTGGAAACATTTACGGGTAATTAACAAAGAATTGCGCCCACTGATAGTCATATATATGTATAGGCTGTACGTATTGTTAACACTCGATTCACCAAAACAATTATGCAAATCAGGCAACAATGCAAACATGGCCAAGAAATCAGTGTTGAGCGTAATTTGCATGGTGGTGGAAGAGAATCAAATCTTTACAATGCTGAAAGTGAAGTTGACTATACCACACAACTAGATATATACCCCTGCAAAACACTTATCTCCATCATTTGACCCTCATTTGATTAATTAACCCCTAATCTATCAACACCCCTTAATGTTTTGGATCTCTACAAGACAGTTTCTGTTTCAGACTGTAGGGATGTCTTCTGGCAAAGCCAAGATAAATCACAAGCTTTCCAAATGTTTACATGTTATCCCAAAATCTGTGATTCAGAACGTCTGCTTCTTTTCATTGCTTCAAAACATATCTATCAAGTCGGGAGGCCGACAGCTAAGCTGAAAAATAAAGCGCAGGAGAGGTAAATCATGACAGACGATGACTTCAAACTAGACTAAGCAGGAACTTCTCCATCCTTAGTGCAATGATGTCAGAGACTGGTAAGAATTGCTCACACACCGCTTTTGGTTGAGGCAAATTACCTTAAACTACCTGAAACTTCACTAAAGCTCAACATGTCTGCACCTACACATTACACCTATCCCAACATGCACCTCACCCAACAGGATGTTCATACTGTCTCAATTTCTATTGGCAGTTCTTGACTTTTTCTTTTTTTTTTTTTACATAATTTGTAGCTTTGGCTACATGCTGAAGTAATCGACACAACACGGCAGAATGTGAATGTTATTGCAAGACATTTTCATAAGAAACATTCTGCCAAGAAAACAAATGTAAATGTACTCCTATTCACATGCTAACAATGAAGCTTCTTCTCAGTGGAGTCTTAAGATCTTCCTTTGCATTCAAAAAGATTCCGGCTGGTATTACTTTGAAAGCACAGCTTCTCTCTCTATGTGTCTGTATTCCAAGTGAAGCTTTAATGTCTAATGCCCGTCTTGTTTTTCACTCATCTGAATGTTTTGCTAGCAGCTGGGTTCAGATGATCTCGGTTCTAAACTACTTGTATTTCTCCCTAATGTATTAGACATGGAATAATAGGGTAATAGGAAACATTGTTTTGTGGTAAACAAAGTTTGTTGACAAAAACGCTGAAAAGATTCAATGCTCCCTTATGTTTATGTTTTCAAAACGTTCCAAAAACTGTTTACATTATTGAACTTCACACAGGTTGTTCTAACAAAAACAGTATACAACATACAGTACATACAACATAATGGCCGCATTTGTTAAAGGTGCAATATGCAGAATTTTCAAGTACTGTTTGTAAACACAACATTGAAACTTGGCCCCTCCTCTCAGGTGGGACATTGCCAAACGGCCACGCCCCCCGTCCCTCACCTGCAAAGTGTTATTGACTGTGGGCTACACACCCACTGACCAAAGGCTGTCTGCCAGAAACGTCCAGAGCACGCTAAAACAATAAAAAAAAAAAATAAATACAGGTAAAGGACAGTGTTTCCGTAGACACAAACATCACCACACACATGTACTGTATAAGTCCAAAACTAAATTTTTGGAAAATCCTTTAAATGTACTTAAACTTAACAATAATTCATAATTTATGTTCTATAAGTCATTTCAATCATATAATATGAAAGAAACAGACCATAATTTAACTCATTATTCACTGATAAACTATTTGTGAGCCAGATCAATTAAAACAAACCACCTGAAGGAGCGATTCAATCACTGATTCAGTTCTAGACTGACTCTTCACATATGCAAATTTTGTAAACACTATAGAAATAAGCTGGACAAAAATGTATTTGTACTCTATGGACAAAATTAAAATGAGTACAAGATTGGAACATGAGTACTTGTAAATAATGATGAAATTTTCATTTTTGGTGAACTGCCTCTTCGATGCCAGCTGTTCTATCTAAAATCATCTTTTCCATATGGTAAAATAAATCTTGAATCTGTCATTCTGAATATATAGACAGCCTTTAGTGAAATCTACTGTGATATTCCACAAGTTTACAGCTGTGCTCCCAAGATGCCACATAGATGAATGTGACATTTGGAGTTCCTGTGGGTACGCTGTTAACATACATCTGTTGCCAGCATGTTGATAACACAATAACCAAAAAAAGAAACAAAAAGCTTTGATTTGGGCAGAGAAGATTAGATACATAATAAATAATTCTGAAACATGTTCTGGACAAGAACCTCCTGCCTAAAGCATTTGCTGACATTTGCTATTGTTTCAACTCTTTCTGCCCATTTCCCGTCTATTAAAACATGGCATTTGTTTTACTTAGTTGGTGCAAGTCATGCTATTGCTCTGCATACAAATCTGAGCTGTCCTCTATATGGATGGGATGAGACGTTCATCCACATAGCAGTGCCACAAACAAAATTATTCATTGTAGTCTCGATATCACGCAGAGACAAAACACAACAGGCATGCTGCAGATGACGGCCGCAGGAAAAATATTACAAATAATCCAAAAGCAAACAGTCTCCAATGTGTTGGTCTTGCAGGGGATTGAGTGGGTGTGAAGCAAACCTTTTTTCCTCCATCTTCTACACTGTATGTCTTCAAAGGAGGTACCATTTATCAAAACAGACAAACGAGTTTAATAATCTTATGCAAGACCTAAAAACAATGGAAATCATTTTATTTATTCAGCAAAATTCAGCATATCATGGCTTTGTGTTCCATCACTAAATATGCTAAGATCTTCTCTATATACACACAATAGCAAAGAATTATGGGTAATGGTCTTTGATGAGTTTAAAGGCATGACTGACATTTAAATTGTCCATATATAACTAGAAACTTCAAGACGTGGCATGAAATTCATTCACCCATAATAAAGTCAGTGGCGCAGGGATGGATGTTTATTGATCAGCTATTGCCTAGTAAATGCGTTTCCTTGCGAAAAAGGAATCGGGTCTGAATGACATGCATTTATTCATATATATGATGATCCTGCATATAAGCGCTAAAAATCACACTGGATGATCACATAAAAAAGCAGAAACCCCAACACAACAGCCCCAGGGCTCTCTGTTTACACTACAACTGCTGGAGTTATCGATTCAGACCAAAATATTACCAGCACTTTATTGCTAATATCTGTCTGCTTTGTTTTCTAAGTCAAGAATTATGACCACAAATGGAAAATATATGCAATGGGTTTTGTTTTTGTTTTTATGTCAAAGAGAATTGCATATATTCTAGAGACTATTTCTGACAACGACAAGTGCGTGAAAAACATCTTCACCATCTCGGCGGTAACCTGTTAGTTTAGTCAGAGGGTTTAGTTGGAAGGTTTTGCACTGATATGTGATGTTCTCTGAAGAAAGTGATTTGGCATGTTTTTGGAGCACCCTGCTACGACAGAATTTTGAAAGAATGACATTAAAGATGAGGGATGAACGAATGGCTGCTGGTTGCATAAGACAATAAAATCAAGGCCGTTCAAGAAGCGAGATAGATTGATGAGCTCGTTGAGAGGAAATGGCAGCTAACCAGTTATCTCAGAGGTCAACAGAGAACAATAGCTTTCCAAAGAAATGATTTTAGAAGGGCCAAGGCTGCCAGGCCATGTTTACTGTAGGGAAATCAGCAAAGAAATGAGACAGAGAAACAGAAAATGAACGAGAAAAAGACTATTGAAATCTGTGGAAGCTAAACAAGAAAACTGAGAGGACATGTTTGCCTCAACTTCCCTAATTAGGATTTAAAAATTTCCATAAAATGATACAAATGTAACATCATATGTTACTATGGTTCTTTTTCACAGCTAACTGCTGCTAATTCATTGGGCTGGCGAGACTCACCTCAATGCATTTAGATCTATCTATACCTTTATTCCCACTGCAGTATACATTACTTGTATATATTATTCAACTGTCAACATATTTTATTAACATAATTGAACAAAAGTGCATCGGGAAGAAAATGATGTAATTTTTGCAAAAATGAAAAATTCTTCCCATCTGTCCGTTAGCGGTTACGATAACGCAGGCTGCGAATATGAACAAACGCTCAGGCTGTCTAATTTAGCTTTAGAACAGAATGCTGCAGTCAAATTTATGCAACCTATATGCTACAAATACAAACATGATTTGTGTGACAAAACAGGATAGTCAAAATAAACTACTCAGTTCATCCAAAAGGTCTCGCTGTGGTGTGGACTCACCTTCTACCTTTGACTTCCAGCCATCTCCCGGGGCTGAAGACAGCACAGGCCACACGCTGCAGACAGGTGAGGTCCCTTCCTGCACCTCTCTGACAGGGCTATAAAGAATTATAAACATATTTGGACTCTAGCACGATTTATGACCAATAAGAAACTTTGTAAAAAATGTTGCCTGTGATCAGTGTCCAGGTAAGCTGTTTTTGAAGCTTCCCAAGCTAATTGTAAATTAAACAACACAAAAACTACCTTACAAGCTAACAGGGGACGTTCTCAGAACCACTGCTAACAACCTAAAAGTTCTCTAAAAGTTCTCTCAAAGTTATCAAAAATGCAGTAACGCTAGTGGAATGTTTCTTAACATTTTATTTCAGATATATCAAAAACATTATTGTTAAGTAGTTACAGGACTTTAAAAAGTTTGAATTGCATTCTTATAACCAAGCAATAACATCAATATAAAGTTTAAAAACTGGACCTTTTGAACATTCCTTTGAAATTAATAATATTGTTAACATTTTTGTTAGAGGACATTGTTAACATTTTTGTAGACTTAGCAACACTAAACGTTACTAGACTGAAATGATTGAACAAGACATAAATTATGGAAACATGGTGGTTTTACGAAACATTTTGTTTCAACTGAAGACAAACTGTAAAAGTTCACAATATAATGTGATAAAAAAAACAATGAAGCTACTCATAACAAGTTGTTGTTTTAAATAGAGCTAGCTGTCACTCTAAATAAAAGGAGCTGAATTAGTAGAATCAATTATTTTACTTAATTACTCCATTTATTTACCAACATTTATGATTCCATTATAGTTTAAACAGAGTGAGGATTTTAAATATGTGCTAGGTTGAGCATAAAGCTTTCTTCTAGACAAACAATGTGCTATAACAACTTCATTTAGAAAGACGTTGTCATGGACAAAGTCATGTAGTGGAGCGATGACATCAGCATTAAAGAGGGAAACATGCATGTATGATTGCACTTTTACTCACAGATAATGCAGCGCAGTGGCGGCATGCTGCAAAATAGGATGCGATCTGTGTTAAAAGAAAGCCCTGCGGTTAGTCCTGAGAGAAGTTCTTTGGCATTATTTTTTCCTCACCATCTGTCAAAAGCTGTGTGTCTCACTCCACTTCACAGCCTGCAGTAAATAAAGAAAGAAGCTTGTCATAAATGCCTATAAAGCTTATTAGTAGCTCTGTTAAAAATCTCCAAAGGCTAAAATCAAGCAAATGAAGCAAAGGGAATGTTCTGTCAGGCAGGAGATGATGTCATACATATCCAGGTCAATGTGAGGCTGTGAAGAAAACACTTAGGCCTCCTGCTGCACTGCTCTTTGGCCACTGATGGCATTTCTGTCTTATGATTCAGTCTTTGGAGTGATGTTGCTCTCTCTCTCTCTCTCTCTCTCTCACTCTCTCTCTCACTCTCTCTCTCTCTCTATGTTCCACTTTTCTGTAGTGTTTTATGCAAAGCATGTAAGTTCAACAATTTATAGTGATAACTCATCATAGTCAGAAATCAGGCAGAACTAATACAATGGCATGTTTAAATGTGGACTTGTCTAACCCACCTGTCCAAATGCTTTTACTTTGGGAATTAGACATTTTAAAGGAAAAGTTCACCCAAAACTGACAATTCTACCATCATTAACTCAATCTATGGTAATCCCAAACTACATTTTCATATAACTTTCTTTCTCATATAGAACTTAAATGAGATGTTTGGCAAAATATGCAGCCAACACACGTGCAGCCAACGTTACGCAAAGATTAGAAGTGTTATGTGATTTTACCTGCCATGAACAGACTAAAATCTGACTTGTAATGAACAGACTAAAATCTGACTTGTAATGAACAGACTAAAATCTGTTTTGAAAATCTTGTGCAAAAGAAAGAACATCACACAAGTTAGTTATGACATGAGGATGAGCAAATCATGACAGGATTTTCATTTTTGGGTGAACTGGCCCTTTAAACCGTCCCTCATAAACTGATCAAAGCACCTTTTAGACACAGCCCTTTGGTCCTTTGAAGAACAAACGCAGTGGCCTTACTTCACCCTTTAGTAGAATTAATTTTGCAAACTGTGCAAACTGTAGACCCTGCTGGCACATGATGCCCAATGAATAATATAAATTGATTCCAGAAAGAGGCTATAAAACTTTGGACATTTACCATGCTGCACTGGCTAGACATGAATGCCAGAGTTTTAGTTTTAACACACTCATAAATGAACACTCATACAATGAAAAATAAATAAAATAAGCAAACAAATTAAGAACCAGCTCCTAAAGATTTGTCTGGATTTGAATCAATCTGTCAAGTCTATCGAACCCAGAGTCACAGGATTATCTAAAAGCATGGCTGTGTCTCAAACTCAAATAGGTTTCTGGTTGAAGGACCAGACACCCCGTCAATATATAATCTTCATAGTCATGTCAGGCATGTAGGGCATGAAAAAATATGGTGTCTGAATGCAACTAAATCCAACTCATTAGTGTCATTAGTGTTTAATAAAGATTCTATCCTAATGGTCAAGGCTCCAATTCTAGTGTATCTTCCCCCAGGCTGACTGGAAGATAAACCCCACAAAATGAAAACCTCATGACTCTCAGGTGGAATACAGGCTGACTAGGGGGTCAAATGTTGGCAACTGCACAAACCTGAGCTAGTGACTTGAGATTCTTTAAAAATGTAGGTGCAAATGGGAGACTTTAATAGCACTCAGGGGAGAAGGGAACTCAACTGAAGAGTATGGACTGTGTGAGAAAGGGCTGAAATTAACTTTCCCCTGCAGTAGTAGGTCAGATCAAGGGCTACAGCGCTCAAAACCGCAGAGGAAAAGTGCGAAACCGGGGGTGAAGCCAAACAAGAAGAAACAATTACATTGCAAAAGGTGCCAGTTGAGATGAAAATGCTAATAAACAAATTGGACACTGTAATTTTGGAGAAAGAGAGACCTCACACTGAGAAAATGATTACCCACAGAGTGAGACATCTTTAGTCCTTAGCAACGTGTACTAGCAAACACTGTCACAATCAAAACTGTATGGTAAAGCTAAACACAAGTCATCATCACTTTGTTTTTACTTCACAAAAGGTTACTATGGTTTTTAAGTGAAAATAAATAAATAAACAGTGTAGAAATGTAATCATTGTAAGCAAAGTAAGCATCAAAGTGCACAGCCATTTACCGACCACAGACACCTCATGAGCAACTGAAAACTGCAAAAGCTTTCTTCTAACAGTAAACTTGGTAAGTTTTCACTTAAAGTTTATCAAATTTCAGATTTATTCGCCCCCAGATGAAGTGCAAAATACTTAACAGTGATCGATTGTTTCACATTTCAGTCAGGTGGCCACTTCCTGTCTAAGTGGGTGGTACTTGGCAACAATGTGACTGATGTAAACCAGACTTAATAAAAACTCTAGCTGTCCTTCATATATTTTGGCCTTTGGATGGCACCCAAGCTTGTCAGACTATATGTAAACAAGCTCATGACTTCAAATAAATGAACAGTAATGGTATAAACTCACATTATTTGCATAAAAGAATAATATTTGCATTAACCATCCAGACGGAAAAAAGAAGGTAAGAAACATTTTGCTTTGAAGCAAGAAATGAACTCGGAGTGGGATGAATAAATGAAATATGAAATGCGGTGTGTTTACAGAAACACCACAGTATATTGGCTAAAGCAAGCTTGAAGCATGCAAATCTCTTTCATTTGAAGAAACTCAGAAAAACATCCAGACAGAGGTAGAATAACTTCATTAAGTATGTAATCCCCACAAAAATATGATCTTTTATCTCAAGTGCTTCTTCCAACACATCTTCCCATGACATTCTTTCAAGTCTCTTTAATTAAGCGTTACACTACACAAGGGGTTACGGCTGCTTATTCACATCTATTATGAGCATATTAAAAATATATAATGGTTTGCAATATCCAAAAGAAAAAATCTGCTTCAAAATCATAA